>RJWT010026192.1:0-15903 GCA_004365215.1 Cuniculus paca | reverse complement strand
ACAAATTATGTTGCTATAAGCATGGGTATACATATATATCACTGTGGTATGATGATTTTGATTCTTCTGGGAAAATACCCAGAAGGGTAATTGCTGGGTTCAATGGAACCTCTAATCCTAGATTTTGAGGAATCTCCCCACTGACTTCAACAATGGTCATACCAGTCTACTCTCCTACCAACAGTGAAGAGTTCCTTTTTCCCTGCAACCCTGCCAGCATTTGCTATTGGTTGATTTCTTGATGATAACCATTCTTTCTGGAGTAAGATGGAATCTCAGTGTTTTTTAATTTGCATTTTTCAAATGACCAATGATGTTGAACATTTTTTCATATATGTATTTGCCATTTTCATTTCTTCATCTGAGAAGTGTGTATTCATCTCAGATGCCCACTTTTGGATTGGGTCATTGAATTTGGGGGACTTGATTTTTTTTTTTAATTCTTTACATGATCTAGCAAGAAATCTTGGTCTAAGGGATAGTTGGATAAAATTTTTTCCCACTCTGTGGGTTTCTTTTCACTCGGTTAGTGATTTCTTTTGAGGTGCAAAAGCTTTTTAATTAAAAAAATTTTTTAATAAGATGAGATCTCAGCCATTGATACTTTGAAGTATTTCCCATGCAGTTTGATTTTTGTTCAAGACCTCTCTGCCTACCCCTATGTCTTTGAGATTTCTACCTACTTTCTCTACTGGAAGAGAGAAGAGAGAAGAGAGAAAAGATTTTTACCTACTTTCTCTTCCAGTAGATTTAGTATTTCTGTTTTAATATTTAAATCTTTGATCCCTTTTGACTTTAGTTTTGTACACGGTGATAGACATGGGTCTAGTGTTAGACTTTGGCATGTTGATTGATGGAAATATACTTATATCTGCTCTCATTTGCTTTGCATGTGTGTGGAATGTCTTTTTCTGTCCCTGCACATTTAGTCCGTGTGTGTCTATATGTGTCTCCAATCCATATGTACCCCAAAAGTGCAGTGAATTCTTCTTTAGACAGCATATATTTGAGTCTTTTATTAAAAATGTATCTATTCAACGACTATATCTGTTTTTACAGGAAAATTTAATCCATTTATATTCAAAGTGGTTATTGATAAGAACTTTCTAGTGCCCTTTTGGTGATTGTTTTCTGGTTGTTTTGTGCTTCTTTGTCCTTTTTGCTCTCTTTTTTGTGATGTTGTTGTTTTCTATACAAGTATATTTGAGCTTTTCCTTTTTATTTTCTGTGCTTGAGATTGAACTTTAGGCCTCACACATACTAGGCAAGTGCTCTGCTACTAAAGTACAATTCCAGTGTGGATTCTTTGCTTTAAAGTCTGTGAATCTACTGTAGAATTTCTCTTTTGAGTTACCACAGGCATAATAGAAACAGCTAATAGCTATTTTAAAAAACTAAGGGGATTTTAAACTGACAATAATTTATCTTTTGTTATGTACAAAAGTTCTGTGTCTCTTATCCTGTCAACTTTTAATGTTTTTAATGTTGCAATTTATGTTTTTCTACTATACATGCTTTAATAAATTATTATAGTTACACCTATTTTTAATTAGTTTTGTCCTTTAGTGTTTATGCTAAAGATACAGGACTTTTGCACTACCATTATAGTATTAAGACTTCTGAATTTGATCATTTTTTTCTGTACCATGAATGTGTTTTACTCACATGTATATATATTTTCATGTTAATTAGCATCCTTTTGTTTCAACTTGAAAAACCTCTTGCAATGCAGGATTTTTCTTTAGTTTATACAGGACAGCTTTTCTGTGTACAGTATTTTTGTCTGGCATATTGTTTTGTATTTCTTTTACCACTTTGAATATATAATTCCATTCTTCTCTGTCTTGTAATGTTTCTGTAGAGAAGTCTGCTATAGCCTTATAGGTGTTCCCTATGTAGTTATGTATTTCCTCTTGCTACTTTCAAGATTTCCTTTTGACAACTTGATTATATTGTGCCTTGAGTTTTCTTCTTTGAGTCAGCCTTGCTTATGGTCCTTTGAGCTTCATAAATCTAAATATCCATATCCTTTCCAAGATTTGGAAAATTTTTAGACAGTATTTCTTTTAATAAATACTTTTTCCCCTTTGTCTCTTTCTTCCTTCAGAGTTTCCCAGAATTCACATATCCATCTGCTTGGTGATGTCCGTAGGTCCCTTATGCTCTCTCAAACTTGTATTAATTTGTTGTTTTCCCCATTAGGCTAATTTGATTGACCTGTTTTCATGTTCACTGATCAGTTCTGTTGCTGAAAGTTGTTACTGTCACTTTTATTCTGCTATTGTTTTCTTCCATACTGAATTTTCTGATTGGTTCTTATTAGTTGTCTCTTTGTCTTTGAGAAACTTTTCATTATGTTCTTGCCATCTTTTTCTGACAACTTTGTGTTCTGTTCCCTTGAGAGTCCTTAAAAGAATTATCTTAAACATATCGTGATATAATTCATAGACCTCCATTTCTGTGGGGTCATTGTAACAATATTATGTCCTTTTGGTGGTATCATGCTTCCTTATTTTTCATGCTCCTCCAAGTCATTCCTTGTCTTCACATTAGAAAAAGCAGCCACCTTCTCAAATCTTTTCCTGACTGATTTTTAGAAAGAAATGCCTTCCCCAGTTCAGCCCACTAGGGACTGCTTCTAATCAGTGCACCCAGTCTGCACTTCCTGCCTGTTTGGTGGGGGATTCTTATGATCCCACACTTTCTTCAGTCCTGCAAAGCCAGCCCGGGTGCTAAGTTCCTCCCCTCCATTTTCCTTAGGGAAGTTCCTTGAAATGTTCATGTTTGTATATCTTGTCCTAGAGTATAGCTGGGCTTCTTCACGAGATTCTTGCATTGATATTTCGTGGGCTATGCAAGCCTAGGGGAAGTGGGTGGTTAAGTGTGTAAACTCCTGGTGCCTATGGGTGGTGGAGGGAATTTGGAAGCTAAGAAAGTGTCCTGACTGCCTAAAGGACAGACTTGCTAGTCAATCTGTGGAGCTATTTATAAGGTCTATCGCTTCTTTTCCCTGCTCTCAGCCCCTGCTAAACTTTCAGTTTTGCAGATCATCTCAGTAATCTGTTCAGGCAAGAAAAAAAAAATGAGCCACTTAGGCAGCACGCTGCATTCCTGGGAAGCTGAGGTCTCACGCCACAGGCTCTAGGAGCCAGATCCTTGTCACGATGCTCTCACTTTCTTTCGTGGAAAAACTGCAGACCGAGGGTGTCCATCTGGGGATTCACTTGTGTTGTCTTGTGGGAAGAGTGATGCAGACTCTGGGAAACTGTTCTGACCCCTTTCAATGTATCTTTTCTCAGGTATATTGTTTCAGGCTAGTGTTGGGAGATCTCTGACCTCTGGATTCTCACAAAATAACCTGTCTGTGAATAGTGATCAGACGTGATGATGTTCTTGGTAGAGGGGCGGTGATGGTAGAAAACTCCTATTCTTTTATTTTTCTGATGTTCCTCTCAACATTTCTGAGGCTGTCATTGTGTGACCTCATGGCTAAACTAAGTAGGGTGATATTTTATGTCATACTTATTCAGTACCTGTTTGAAGAGTCTCAGAGAGACTTTTTGTCTTGCTTGAGGTACTAAGCCCTTTGAACAGAGGCAGGACCCACATGTTACTTATTCTTCTAGAGCTCATATGATGCTGCCTACATGTCTAGCCTCAGAAGAATGGAAGAGAAGAATATACTATAAAGTTGGTTGCAGGTGCATTATCCATTTACTCCTCTTTTGTCCTCTTACCTTCCTCTTTTAAATATGTGCCACCAAACATGAGAGACCTGGTAGATTTTTGAAGAGAAAGACAAAAACGTACTTCAATTCTGTACAGAGCATTAAGCTTAATTTAAAAGCTGCCAAAGTTAAACTTTCCCCACAAATGAGAAGCAGAGCAAGTGTCTCAGCATTTTGCCTGTACAGATGAACACCTGGGAGGGTGACAAAAACAAACAACGCCCTCCAGATCATGGTTATCTGGCTTTATAATTTTGTTTTGTTTTGTTTTTCTGTTATTCTCTGAAATGAATGTTGGTAATTTTCTCACCTGGAAAATGTGCCCAGTGGAACATTCTCTAAGTAGCTTGATAAAAATAAGTAACCACTGTAGGGCAGTATCACTTCTGTCCTCCCCCTGTCATTACTGCGTAACGCTGGAAAAGACTCTAAGATGCGTGGTGCAGGGTGTTACTTGAAGGAGAAGGAAGAAAGTCCCCCACATGGGCAGTACCATGGTGCATTCACCTCTACCCAATTTTCAAAACTACCTATATATTATGTTAAAAGACCAAAAAAAAATAAGTAAAACACACACAAGGGAGACTATCAGAGTTTCCCTGTCATTTAAGCCTAGTGAAAGCAGGTTAAATATCTTCTTTCGAATGTCAATTCTATGTACCTGATGATAATATTGTGTTTAATATTTGGAAAGGTGGTGGCATTTCTTGCCTCCTTGTTTTTATCCATTTCCTAGCTTTATCTACAAGAATCCAGAGATTATTTATATTTATATTTATATTCCTCTAAGCACCTTATGTGCTATCTCTTGCCAGCAATACAACTCAGACCCTAATTAGAAAATTTATCTTTTTACTGATACTAATAGGAAACAAAACTAGCAGTGCTGTAATATGTAGCGATAAATGCTATTTTCTTGTTTATATACTCGTGCTTATTACATTCATATGACCAGATATTAACTTCTTAACATCACAAGCATTATAGTGTTCAGGCATGTGAGAAAGTTCCAAATATTAAGGGTTTGATTTTGTGGCTGTTAAAAAGATTGTGGTGATTTTAATGAGTCCATGAAAGGACAAGCAGTCCAGTGACTGCAGTGGCGTGAGTTTTATATCTAGTACCATTGTAAGTGTGCATACTCATCTGCCAATATATATCAAGTTGCTTCAAGGAGAAGAATCTCAGGGAAGTTTTCAGAGAAGGACATCACAACCAATATGATGGGTTATCTACAATGTGACTTATCACTGCTTCTGAGCAGCTGTATTTATCATTTATCAATTTTCCTCACTCAATTGGATTTTATCTGAGGTACTTATACCATAAACTAGAATAAACATATTTTTTCCAGGCAGCCACTTGGTATAACCATGTAATAGTAAAAAAAGATGTATAGTAAGTATCTCATTAGTCTCGATTCAGGCAATGTATAACTCCTGTGCTCAAATCTAATATACTATGTTATTAACAATGGCTTTGATGATTGTGTCATGATAATTGGTTTTAGTAATAATTTGATTGAAGCAACAAATGATCAATACAGAATATTTTCAACCACTGAATTTTCATATACTGAGATTTGATGTATGATTAAGTAGTTCAGTGAAAACATTCAAACTTTGTGTCTGCTCTTAAGAATTTATCGTATTTTTATTTTAGCGTATCTACTCTTTATTTTCTACAATTTATAATAATTTTGCAATTTATTTGCAGAGATCATATAAAACAAACCATGCAGCTTTGCTTTCTAATTATCTAATTGGCTGCTGTTTTTCCTACTATTGTAAGTCTAAAAAAGCTGGTATTAGGGAATTTAATGTCTTAGGCAGTTTAAGGAGAATGGAAAAAATAATATATTGTAGAACAGGCAGGCTTTTATTTTATATGAGCACATGGACCTTGTAAGTAGTAGGAGTCTCAAGTGGAATACAGTATTATAGTGTTGTTTTAAGGATATATGGGAAAAATGATTACTGCTGTGGTTTGAATCTATCCCCCATGCATTCATGTGTTGGCAATGTAATTCTCAAATTCATATGCTAACAGTACTTGGTGGTGGGTCCTATGGGAAGTAATTATTGTGAGATGAGGTTAAGAGAGTAGGGTCCTAAATAGCATTAGTGGCTTTCTAAAAAGACAGACTTAAACTAGCATGCATGAGTTTTCAGATCTATTTTGCAAATACTCATACATTACAATTTCTCTTTGTCATGAGATTTAGTACTCAAATTTTAGAAATTATTTATATTTTCCATAGAGTATAAGTCAATTTAATTGTATTTTAGAACTAATAAGACACAAAGTTATACATATTAATGCTGTATTATGTGGTTGTGATTTTTGTAATCCCTGTATGTTAGAAGAACACTTGATTGGATGCATGAGGTCTAGTGGTTCAATTGCCACTTTATTATTGGTCAGCATTCCCATCACTGGGACTGTAGCCAACACGCAGAACTTAGATGAAGAGAGGTTCTTATTTGCTCATGTTTTGAGGGGGTTTAGTTCCTGGTTGGCTGGCTCCAAGGCAGAGGCATCATGGCAGAAGGCCATGGTTGAATAAAGCTGTTCTTTTCATAGCAACTGGTAAGTAGAGTATAGGGGAGGAGCACTAGGAAAGAAGGGGCAAGGGAGCAAATAGAGAATCAAAAGTCAAGCCCTTATACCCCATGCAGACATACCAAAAGTATACTTCACTATTTGCTTAGATCAATCAAGTTAATAATCATGATTAACATCAGGCCAGCACAACAAAGACAATCAATCTAGATTTTAAAAAAGGAAGCAAGAAAAAGTCATGTCAGGAATTTGACTATGTAGAACTTTCAAAACTATTTTATGTCTGATAGTGTCTTTTATGCAAAATAAGACACTAAATGTATTATAGTTTATTGCCTCTTTTGTATAAACATTTTTGGAAACGAAATTTTTGTTCTATTAATAATGTACATATACCAAAAGTAATGAATGCTTTCTCCAGATAACAGTGACATCAAACAAAGTTAATCCATATTTTAATCAAGCTCTTATGACATTGGCATTTAATATCACAGATATAATTTGTTAACTAAAAGAAGCAAATCTTTGAGATAAAATTTTACCATTTATAGCATCCTTTAATGTGTTCCAAAACAGTGAAAATCTTCATTATTTCCTTAGTTTCTACTTTGTGTTAGATCTTTTTTATTTTAAAATTAATGGAACAGCACACAGATGAATTATAATTTGTATTTTCAAAAAACAATTTGAGGATAGATATAATCATGAGTCTAGAGAGGTGATGTGGGTAACACTTAATGGAACTTTCATCTTTTCAAGAAATTTTTGTTATATCTTGATGTAGCTCTGTTTCCATCCATAGTTGACAAAGGGCATCACTAGAAAGAAGGAGCTCTTGGAGTCTTGGATTTGCTTCCTCCTGGCTATGTAACTCTGACCTATGAAAACCTGTGAGTTTGAAGCTTATTTCTTGTATTAATTCTGATCCTGAGTTTCTTCATCTATAATATTGAACTGTTCTTTGTCTGTTCATGTTCATCTGGGAGTAGGTAATTTTTAAGGATCAGAAATTTGTGTCTCCCAATTCTGGTGGGTGGGTTGTTCAAGACAAAGGAGCAGACAGATTCCAAGTGTGGTGAAGAATGCTTTACTTCTAAGATGATACCCTCTTCCTGCACCACATCCTCATTTAATAGAAGGGGCAGAAGGGCACAAGAAGGCATCCCTAGTTCCCTCTAGACCTCTACAAGGCACTAATCATATCTTGGTCTAACCCCTTAATAAATGTCCACATCTTAACACTGTGGGAGTTTTGCAAGGGATGTAAATATTCAAAGCATAGCAAGATTCAAACCATAGGTCTGATTAGATAATAAACAGATGCTGGGATGAAAAAAGTTTATTGAGAGAGAGAGATTGCCACTGGGTAAAAACTCTGTGCAGAAGTTGGAAGAGGAGGAGGAGGAGGAGGAGGAGGAGGAGGAGGAGGAGGAGGAGGAGGAGGAGTTAGGTTTCTACACGGTTGCAACAAAAGCCCAGAGCTGCAAAAACTTGAATTAAAGTATCTTGAAATGAGCAGGTAATTCAGGCCTTTGTGATATTATTATTACAAGGATTCATAGAATGATTCCAAGGATCACATGGGGTGACATGAATTGTTTAACAAGTATTAAATACTATAAAACACACCAATGTAAGGTTGTTGTTTCTTTTTTAGTTCAGTCTCCAACAAGTTGTTTCTGCGGACACAGAAGGAGAACACTGAGCAGGACTGGAGATCATTTCAGTCACTGCAACAACTCCTGACATCGTATGGGGTCAATTCATTCCTGCTGGTTCTTTCCTAACCCAGAATATACTTCACTGCTCTAAGGTTTAACTCAAAAGCCAAATAGAGACATGCATGGGGGCCAAAAGTAAGTGTTTAGAAGAGACTTTCTAAACCATTAATTCTTTTTCATTGGCCAATTCATTGCCATTGAATTATTTTTAATGAGTAAACATTTTAGCAGCATTTTCCAGAGACTGCTCTGGTTTCAAATGAAGCATTTCCAATTAATCTAAGAAAGACATAATATACACGCAAGTTAACAATCTCATAGCAATAGATAATAAAACATTCTTGAAAATTATTGTAGCCTTTCTTTACTAGGCAATTGAAAGTGTTATTTAGATATAATCAAACCCATGCTTGCATCTCCACAGTGTCTTTGGATACTGGTGGCATCACCCATCATTAATCCCTGCAGAATCCATTGAGGCTGAATGATCCTGGAGCTGTTCCTAAACCTTGAATTACTGGATCTGTGAGCCAGGGGGTGGAATCACTTATCAGTTCTATGGTCGTGTGTGTGTGAAGCATGGTAGAGTGATGAGAATGAGTTTGAGACAAAGACATAACACATGAAGAGGAATAAATATTGTTAATGCACCATTTAATATAAGGTGTTTCTTAACTTTATGCAACTCTTTCTATGTATGTCAGATGCATGACCATTAATGTCTGGTACTCCTGGTTCAACAAAACCTCCTTAATAATGTCTGAATGGATTTCTATTAGAAAACAAAATTACACAAGGAAGGGCTTTGTTTTACTGGGTGATCTAAATATATAATGTCAGTGTCCAATTACAAGGTGCATTTAGTTTGTGCTGCATTAACTAGTGCTTATGGTGCTGCTCTACTCCTAGTAAGCCCCACTTAATTTCACTTTGCGCAAGGATACCAAGGGCAGACAGTAGATACAGGTGAACCAAAAAAGAGAAGAGAACAGGGATCAGGTAGCAGCTGGGCGCTAAAATACTGTTTATGTGTGCCGAGTGTATGCCACACAGCACTGGGTCATCACAGAGATATTTGAACATATTTTGTTTATTATTTGTGATTTGTGAGTTATTGACAACAGTATGTCTGACCCCTACCTCAGAAGTCTGGCTCTGAATACAAGCGGTATTGTAGTTTATGTCTATAATGCAGCATTTTCTTACAAGACTTCCCTTCTGAGTTGGGGTGGCGTACCCAAGAGAGGGGACAGAGCAGGGATCCTGAAGCTGCTGCAGGCTCGCGGGTTGTTAGGCACAATGGGAGTCTCCACTGTTCAGATGATTGTCCAGGAATATTGTCAAGAAAAACAAAAAGTATTTCGGATTTATGATGTTCTAACAGAAAAGCTATTGTACTTGACGATAATCGCTTGCATTTTTTTCACCTCAAATGAAATATGAGTTTCTAAATTCCCCTTCTCATGGGGAAAGTAAGTATCAAAGATTATTCCAAAAGAATGGATAAGGGACATGAGACTATAAATGACTCACTCATGCAGCTTTTGTTGAGAAACAGTCTTGCCCCAGATGTGGCTATGGGTATTCTAAATTGTGTTCACTAATTGTGCATTTTAGATTTCTACCTAAAACTAAAGGGATTCTATTACAAACCCATAAAATTGAAGTTTATTTTAAATATTTTCTGCTAATCAGGACCAGGACAAAGAAAGATTGTCACAGCATAGTTTGGAATTCTGGAGTGCCGGTACTGTGATTCCGCTATTTCTGAAAGTAACATTCTAGCCGCTTCCTGTCTCAGTGTGTTAACACGAATGCTAACATGAGCGGGTGTGTGGAGCCTTCTCTGAACGTGGCTCTGTTACAGGTGATGCAGAGTGAAAAGCATAAAGTTTTTTTTTTCTGGAAATATATAAGCTACAACTTGATGAATTGAATATGACCTAAAAACTCAGTATCTATTTGCTATGGTTTATTATTGCAGTCCTACAAATACCAGAATATAAGAATATCAGACTTAAAAAGCCATAACATGTGTTGAATCAGATAGATGAGTTGCTGAGTGGTAACCAATTTGCCACTCATCCAGCTATATCCAGTGATAGGTGGAATTATATTCAGTTGAATGCTGATCTATTAAAAAAGAAAGGTTACAAAGATCTGTAAGAAACCATGAGTTTGTTCTCCAGGACCTTGCTTTCCTAACACAAAAACAGAATGAGAATATAAATAACTATTATGTATGGAAATTATGATAAATTCAATAGGAGAGATATAAATTAAACACTATAGGTATCCGAAGGAAATAAATACCACATTTGAAACAGTTGATAGATCCCCAAGGACAGAATATGAACAGAAAGAAAAACATAAAGAAGTGAGGCAGAGAATATATAACCTGGAGGAAGAGGCATGAAAATAAAGTGCATTGAGTGTTCATGAGACAGTAACTACTGGAATCTGTTTCAGTGTGCATCTCTTTGAGACAGATGATTATGGAATCAAATTTAGGAAGATACGATTTGGAGACAGGCTCTATTGGTACCTGTCTGACATGAGGAAAATTACTTGAGGTGATTGGTTCATTAGCCTAATCTGAGGAAAGAATGAAATAGTGAGACTTGTCTAATGATATCTAAGGTCTTTTTGACTCCAAAGTGCTTTGATAGTATAGACATACTGTAGGCACATGCCATTCTAAGGAATGCCATACTTACACGTATACAATTAGGAACATGAGCTTATTAAAGTAAGTGATATATGAAGGATTTGTGTCTATTTCAAACAGAGTCAAACAGAGCATCCTTATTGTATTTTGAGGGGGATAGACTCAAATTATTTATCATTTAAAAATTAAAGCCAGAGCGTAGACTTACAAGTCAAGATACAGCAACTTGGGGCTGTGTGCTGTGGGCACATGCACTGTTCACATCTGGTTCTGAGGGGAAGAGCAAAGGCAGAGATGGGGTGTTCCAGAGGCACCCCTGTGGTGGGGCCTGTGCTGCCGGCATGGTAGCAAGTCACTGGTGTGTACGTGAGTTGGCAAGCACGTGAGGTGGCACATTTGGGACACCTCATGGAGCCAGCCTGCGTGATTAAGCGGGAGTGGTGAGGCTGAGATGAGTGCTATGTAACATAAGGAAAGGCAAATAGGAATCACTATTGATTGCAGTGTCTGGGATGACAGAAATAAGATTCAGGTGGCGTTTGAGAGGAATGATCTCACTACAAAAGGCTGAAGGACAAATGGAGGATGGGGTGCTGAGGCTTCACGGTGGACCTGCTCTGTAGTATGCTGAGGCTGGTGAGTGGACAGAGAGAATGTTACACTAGATGATCAGCCAGCAGGAGTTGTGAACTGGCTCCTTAATATAGTGTGGGGGAAAGGTGAGCAAAGAGTAATTCATTGTTTTGGAATAAGCTAGTCAAGAAAAACTGACTTACGGTAAGTGAGAGAAGACTGGGGAACGGAAAGTTTCACACAATATTGCTCATTAGTTAAACAAAGTTTTAGCAGACAAACAGCCCAATGTTGTACAGTTTTAAAGTTCAAATTTTATTTTAGTGATTATCTTTGAAACCAAACTATTTTATTAATTTATGTCATACTTACTATTTTAAGATTTATTTCAATTTTTTCTTAGTGTTTTTAATCAGTAATTCAGAAACTATGCAATATAAGGCCCTTCTGTCATTTTGGGAAACATTATAGAATTGGAATTCTAAAGGTGAACTAGTTTTGGCAGTTTTCTGCATTGTTACTCTGATGGTTGTCTCAACAAGTAGGGTGTCTAGATGAATGTACAACTGATGAACCTCACAACACTTCGGATCTCTGGTTTGTAGACAAAGAAAAGCTATTCAAGCTTCTGAATGGATTTAGAGAAATAAAAATTATATCATTTGGATACTTTCACCAAATAATAAGAAACTATAATGAAAATCTGCCCATTATGTTATTACTTGCATCATGATTTTTTCAATTAAACTCAAGTAATACTCTATTTTAGAGACAAAATAAAATGGTATCGCACAACCTTTTAACTTTATAAGTTACCTGACCTCTTAATTTTGCTATGAGCTCCTAAAACGCAGCTTATAAATATCTGTAGACCTAGTACTAGTGCACAAAAGATGTCTAATATGTGTTTTTGGGATTAAACCAGATACAGATATATAGATTTATAGATATATAGATACAGATATAGCTATCCATGCACACCAGATAAAAATATGTATTTTCTTTTGTTGGAAACATTGTTTAAATTCACAACAAATAATAATCAGCCTATGACATTGGCTTCCAGAAGTCCTCAAATTTCAGGTCTGTGTGACAGACCTGCACTGCTGGGGAACGGTGAGCCACCACCCAGCTGTCTGAATGGAGCCAGCCAAAATGCCCACGGTCTCTGCTGGGAGCCACTATTACATGGCTTGGCCCGGAGTGCAGGTTCCAGATACGAGAGACAAGCTGTGGTGCAGAAACTCAATTTGACCTTGAAAGACAGAGTGGGCCTGCTCACTATTTAGAAAAACCACCAGAGGGCCCACTGACAGACTGCCGGGGAAAGTCCTGTAAAGCACTAATTCTAAGTGTTGGAATAAGAGAAAGAGGCTCACTGTTTAACTTTACTTTTAAAAGATTATTTTCATTATTCAGATTTAAGGTCTTATTATCAAACAGATTACTGTTGGGCCTAGGTTCTGGTCTTTAAATCTCAGGAAGGATACAGGTTTTTTGAGTTACTCATTTTCTCTTTTCTATAATTAAAAAATAGCCTATTGGTAATACTATGTTTTCACAGAATTACTAAGCAAGAAATAAAGGCAATGCTGTGTCAGTTTGGTGTATAATTCTAACTATATTTGGATATCCTTTCAGATTTTTTTAGACAAGAATAGGTGTGCAATAGGTATGTGACTTTCAGCACTTCTAATAAAAAGGCTGTAACAAAACATGTTGCAGGACATTTCAGCTAAGATAAGTATGTAATATAATCTCTGTGTTGAATTCCTAGCCTGTCTTGTTTCTGTGGCAAAAATAAAAATTAGAATTTTCCCTGTAGAAGCAATCTAAATCCAAGTGATTCTGCAGCTGGCAGGAGTTAGGGAATATTTAAGCTTTTCAGTTTATTGATAAGCAGTTCAATTATTATGGGTAACATGAAGTTTCATATTTGCTTATATGAGGGGCTCATCTTTTCATTTCAGGGATTTAAAAATAATCTTTTTCAAAATATATATTCTACAATTTGTATGGAAGTGTGGTGATTTGAAAACCATCTGACACCATCTTTTAATTTAGCTCCAAATATACTGCTGACTTTTCCAGTGTAAGTATTCATTTTTTTATCCTTAAATTTGATTTGCATTATTTTGGCTAAAGAAGGAACATAATACTCATCACATCAGGAAAGTTAGACAAGATTCCAGTTAAAACTTCCCTGGCAGCATTTTGCGAAGCCTTCTTTGACTTGGCAGCCTGCAAGTCTGGCAGCCACAGAGAAAGAACTCTCTGCTGCCTATTCTGGTTGAGCTTTCTGGGTGTCCCCCAAATACACAGCAAGAGTGGCATGGTGCCCTGGAAAGATGGTAGTGGTGACAGACAACTGTGCTAGCAGGCACCTGCATCTGGCCAAGGGCCAGGACACACCCAGATATGCCTTTACTCATTAGCTGGTGATCACATAGACTTTTCTTTTTCTTCTGTCCAAATCTACATTTATGATTCATGGTCCATGTCATTTCACATCTTTGAATAGTTTCTTTTTTTGTACAAATCAGCAGTAACTTCAATGTCATATAATATCAAATAGTTTTCTCAAGAAACCTAAATTTTCTCTGCTAAATGCTGCTAAGTATTTGACAAATTCAGAATTTATACCTTAAATCCTTGACTTTCTAGCCAAGGTCAAATAGCATTAAAATGAGCAAGAAAATTTGGAGATATTTAGATTTAGTCTATCTGTTCCTGCTTTATTTCTTCGATAATTGTCAAGTTTAGTTTGATTTTTTAAAAATTTTCCCAAGTAGCATTTGAAAACTTTCTTGTTGTAAAAGAATATAAAAAAATATTGATAAATGCTGAAGTTCTTTCCCATTCAAGTGTTCTCCTTTTCTCTCTGTTTCATCTAACCTCCTTCCACAGAGGAGCATGTATTATCCATAGTTAGGTGTTTAGCATGCCATAGAATCCTGAGGATTCTAGAAATGATCTATCTCTGTATTGGACAATATTTGAAATGTAGCTAAGGTGATGAAGGAAATTAAATTTTCATTTTAAAGTAATTTCAACTAATTTTTATAGGACTATTAGCTCCCATCTGGTACAGCACAGGTTTGTTATCTGACCCAGTACTACTACCACAGACTTACCAGTGCCTGAAACTGGGCTTATTTTCCTTTTCCCTAGCATAAGCTGTTTACAAATCTCATCCCTTTTGCTTATTATAAATCCTCTGTGTGTCCCGTTTCACCATGGTACCATTATAAGTTTCATTTGAATGATATACGATGCTCACTATCATCAGGACATTCATCTCCTACCATTCCGTATGGTTCCTAGGACAAGTCACACTTCCATGTGCCCATGCCTTTTCATATGCTGGTGCCTCCTTTTAGTTCTCTCTTCCCTTATCTATCTAACACATTTTTGTCAGTCTCAGGCACCTCACTTTTGAACTTTTTGTTTTTAACCTTAAACACTTAGGTAACTGTGATTGGTGCTCCCATATGTGTAACCTCCAAGACTCAAAACAGAACCAGCAGATTCTACAGTTTACTGCCATCCATTTACTAAACTACTGTGCCTTGTAAAATGTCCTTCGGTGTCACTGGAGAAGAAAAAATGCAAAGGAAGTAAATTTACTGGGACATAAATTTCACAGGAGGATAAGGATTAGTTTTGTTCACAAATATTCTCAATTCTTAGAACTGTGCTCAGAACACAGATTAGGGGAATATTTAAAATATGTAGTAAACAATAAAAAAATAAAAACAATAGTAACAATTAGTAACAATAAAAACGATTATTTTTCACATATACTGTGACTATTTGTAAGTGCTAAAAGTATGTCAAAAATTATGCAAGTTGTAAAGTAATCTTTGTAAATTCACAAAATACAGAATTAAAAGCAACTAATGATGCTCCATATTTGTCTACTCTTTGATAACCTGCTTTGGGCAAGGAAAATGATTGCTTTAGGACAGAACACATCAACAAACAAAACTCTCCAACACCAACTCACTGAGTTGGAATCCAAAGCAATGTTTATCTAAAACACCTGTTTCCCCATACCTATAATTTTGTACTTGCTAAAGTCTAGCACAATATTTTTTGTCATTTTTCACCCCACTACCATGTTAATAATCAGCAAATGTAATTAAAGCTCATTTTTTACCCATTAGTAAATATTCAACTAAATGCTTTGTTTACTGTTAAACTCAACACCTTTCCATACAGAAGGTCAGTGCTATGTGAGCTAATTGGAACCTTATCCAATAGACTTCATTAATATTAATTTGTAGTTAATTTTTGCTTAATCTCAAAATCAGTTTTCCATCTACAAGATTGTGTTCATATCCAAACCAATTTGTATTAATTTTGGAAGTCCAATATCAGGGGACATTATGTCAAAACCACTAATGAAACCTTAATAGAAAACATCTATTGTATTCTGTTCCTATTCACATCCTTCAAAGGAATAATGCTATTAAGTAAAAGAAAATCTATTAAATATAACTGTCTCAAGACTGGCTTATTGCTCTTGATTTCACTACCTGCTGACTCCCCAGATACTTGGATATATTATCTCTGTATTATTTTTCTACTTGATTGAATGACCATTTCTACACATAGACATTTTACCTCTTGATGGAAGCTGTGGTTTTTG
>RJWT010026191.1:0-15900 GCA_004365215.1 Cuniculus paca | reverse complement strand
AGTTCGAGACCAGCCTGGGCTACAAAGTGAGCCCAAGGTCAGCCTGGACTGCATAGCGAGACCCTGTCTCAAAAAGACAAAAAACAAAAACAAAAACAAAAACAACAAAAAACATGCATCTAGTGATAATTGTCAAAATCATAAAAAAAGACTATGGCAGGAGGATCACTGCAAGTTTGAGGCTTCATAGTGAATTCAAGGCCAGACTGAACTACACAGTGAGACTCTGTCTCAAAAAAGCAACATCAAGGCTGAATCACTAAAAAGATTGCAACAAACATTACATTTTCACCACACTAAAAAGTAATCGTCTTTCCATATACCAACAATATTTCCATGTAGCAACAATATAAAGCTTAAAAATGAAATAAAACAACATGTACAACTGTGTTTTTAAAAATGAAGTGGGTGGGCACGGTGGCACATGTATAATCCCAGCACTCAGCAGGCTGAGGCAGGGGGATCATTGCAAATTCAAGGCCATCCTGGACTACATAGCAAGACCCTGCCTCAAAAAAAAAAAAATTGTACCAAAAAAAAAAATCAAGTCACACTAGAATAAATTTAATAAAAACTATGCAAGCCCTCTTTAAATAAAATTATAGAATATTACTGGGATAGTTTGAAAAACATTTAAAGGAAGAATTATATCATAATCATGGGATGTAAAGTTCAATAATATAAAGATACAAATTCTTCTCAAAGTGATTTGCAGATTCAATGAAATTCCAATCAAAATCTGTGGAACCTGACAAGCCAATTCTAAAATTGATGTGCAAATGTGAAAGGCCAAGAGTATGAAGGCAGGCAGGTATCCCCAGCTGGGGAAACCCTTTAGTAGGTATCAAGGATTATTTTCAAGCTACAGGAATCAAAGTAATTCGTAACAGATGGCAGGGCCCACAAACAGTCCCACATACATGCAGACACTTGTGTGTAACACAGGAAGTGCTGCCTCAAAAAACCAAAAAAGAGAAAGAAAGGAAGGAAGAGATGGATCACAACAGCAAGACAGTGGTTTCCTCTTGGAAGTTGTGATCTGGAAAGAATGGAGGGATCTTGGGTCCATGGTGACTGTGATTACATGGGTTTATATTTTATAATTAATTATTCCATTAACTGTAGATTTATGTCTTAGAAACTTCTCTATTGTTATTTCATAATTAAAACACATTAAGGGTGAAATCTTACCTATAATTGTAATGGTTGTGTCAACTTGAGAAGTTTACAAGCTTAACTAAATAACTCAGCAGGAGTTCAGGGTCCTCACTTTGTAACCATCCCCAGCCTGTGCAAGAGGGCACAGAGATGGTATGAATGTTACAACCACCCTAGGGCGGGTTGCCTGCTTACAATATAAGGGAGGAAAAGAGGCTTGCTTCCCTACCTGCTGTTGCTGTCTTCTGCTGCCTTGAACTATTGCCCCTCACCATGCTACCATGACTTGGAGCCAGCTGATTACAGACTGAAATCTCCACCAACTGTGAGCTAAATAAACCTTTCCTTCCTTAATTTGGGGCATCAGGTATTTTGTCTCAGCAACAGGAGAGAGAAAAGTAACTAAGACAATAACCATGTAGACAATTAACAAACAAAATTCTTGGACTGTATTAATTCAGTAACTACAATAACAAGTCAAGCACCATGAATTTTGGTGACCTCTGTGTACCCCAAACAAGCCTGTTCTTACCTGAGAACTCTTAACAAATTTGCTACCATGGGGCCTCAGAATCTGAAGACAGGGGCCAGGGATATAGCTCAGCTGCACAAACCTTGCACTGCCTGGAAAGTGCAAGGTCCTGACTTTGATTCCCAGTACCCCAAAAACATAATTAATTAATAAATTAAAAAAATAAAATAAAAGGTCTGGAGATATGGCTTAGCAGCACAATGCCTGCCTGGCAAGCATGAGGTCTGGAGTTTGAGTCCCAGTACAAAAAAAAAAAAAAAAAATCTGAAGACAGCCTGATATGATCAAGTCCAAAAAGTCAAAACCAACCAGATGTGAAAAAAATAACATGACATTTCTCTATGAATATTTAACATACATAACTGTATCAAGAAATTAGACTTTTCCTCTGGAGAGAACTTAAACTTACTATATTTGTCCAATTGGAACTGAAAATAAGTAATTATGTTAATCCTAACTGTTTAAAGTTTGTGTGTTTGTCTGGGCTCGTGGTGCTGGGGATGAGAGGGCCTCAGGCATGCTAGGCAAGTGCTGCACCACTCACCCATGCCTGGTTATCTTATTTCTGTAACCCAAAGTAAATGAAGAATCATTGGATGGAAGATTCACACTTCCTGATTTCAAAACTTACTTAACAAAGCTACGGTAACCAAGACAGTGTAGTACTGGCATAAAGAAGAGACAACAGAGATCAATGAAACAGAATTGAGAGTCCAGAAATAAATCCTTACATTTATGGCCTATATATTTTCCATCATTCAGTGGTGAAAGAAGAGTCTTTTCAACAAATGGTACTGAGACAACACACTGCAAAGAAATGCATGTGGATGTCTCCAATACAGCAGATACACACATGCTAAAGTTACACAATTACTAAAATAAAGCACAGGAGTAAATCTTCATGGCACTGAATCAGGATAGTTTCAACACCAAAAAAAAAAAAAAAAAAACCCTCAACAAAACAAAACCAAACCGCACAAGGCACAAAAGAGACACTACGGTCTGAAGGCTTGTTTTCTCAGCTTACTTTGGTGCGAGATAATCAGCTGAGTAGGAAAGAGGATGAGAGGTGTGGGGAAAGAAGGCATACAGAAGTTAACATGAAGAATGAAACACCAAGAAACTCAGTACATTGCTAGGCACTGTTGAGAGTCCACCTGAGGTTTGTGACAACAAACTGCAAACTGTTTCTGCACAATAATGTGCTTTACTTCAGCAACATTAAGTCACATGGTACGTGTCCAGGGCGGGAGGTGGCGCCCACCCAGATTTGGGATTTTTATAGGTAAAAGTCAGAAGGAGTTGAGGGTATTTACCAGAGAGTTAATATAATGGTGGCCCATGAAATTTAAGCTGGACTAAAGAGGCAGGAAGACAGAGGAACACAGTGAGAAAATGATCTCATTATGGCCCTGGCACTGATTCAGTGCAAGGCCTTGAGCAAGTGATCTGTAAGGAGCAGAGATCATACTCAGAGTAGAATGCTTAGAATTTGATGTATCTGAGGTAGTTTCATCTATAACAGAGATAAAGTCCAAGTGTGAAAACGGGGTGGCCAAGATGGGGCAAACAGATTACTACAGATAGATGAGATGATGTGTAAGAGCCATTTCTGCATTTAATGAAATGGTTCAAAACCAGACCTCATTTAGAAAGTCAGTCAGTACTCAGTGCTACCCTCCCACCAGAACAGAAATTCAAGGCCAGACACTGACCTGGCACTTCTGGAAGCTCATGATTTGTCTTGTCAGACTCTGTTCTGCCCTTGACTACCACCCACATTCCTCACTGTTACCACACAATGGTGACACCAAAGAGGAGAAACATTTTAGATGTGTCCTGAAAGACCTATAGCAGCTCTTCATATAAACTCCCCTGTGAATATCTAAAATACATAAATAAGGACAACTCCCCCCAGGCCTCAGAAACAGAGAGGAGGTAAGAAACATTCTACTAGTCCAGGACACTGGGGGCAAAACTTGGTCATCGATCCTCAAAGATCCCCGAGTTCCTCTGCCCAGTGTCTACCCTTCACCCCCATATGGATTCACCCTATGTAAACTGATCTACAAAAAAGGCAATGATGTTTTCAGTACTGGTCAATTCTCACCAACCACCAGAACATTTATAGCTACATTTTGAAATTTCAGTGCATAGCAAATGTGGTAAATCAGTTAAAAATTAAATTTGCTAAGTAGATATTTTTAAAATGCACTTAAATAAATCCAAAAATATAATTTTAGCTGGGTGCATTGGCACATGCCTATAATCCCAGCACTGAGGCAGAAAGGTTACCCTGAGTTTGAGGCCAGGCTGGACGACATAGAGAGTTCTAGCCCAGCCTGAACTATATGAAGCAAGACCCTGTCTCAAAAAACCAAAAAACAAAATAAAAATTTAATTTTAAAAATCAAATTTTCCAAAAAAGTTTAATGTTTGGATCTTGGAAGGGCACTAGAAGAATTACTAAGCTTCATTCAGTTTCTTTCAGAGAGGTGACTTCTCTCTATTCTTTATTAAGTTACTCATGTCACCTCTTCTTCATTCCACTAGGAGACTTCTAGAATCACAACAGTTTTAACGGATATATAAACACTAAATGTAGAAGGACACAAAATGCACTACTGTGAAAGCAAATGTGTAAGAATCACTTTCAAACTTGGCACAAAACTTTCTTTAGTCTCTTCCACTCCATTTATTTCTTTCCTTCAAATACAAACCATCTCATTTCTTCCTAAACAGCAAAACATTCGATGTGTGTGTGAGCAGGGTCCCCTGTGGGGCCACAGTCTGACCTTTGCTGAATGCCTTCCATCTGCACAACAGCCTCAAAGCCATTTGGTGAAAGGGGCAGTGACAACTTTAGCACTTTCTATTGTCTTAATCTTCTGAAACTGTTAAGCTTAGGTAGCTTTTGGGGGGGGGACACCTGATGAATTAACGACTAACCAGAATTCCCTAGAATCAGCCAAACTTTTTTCCTTTTTTTGCTCAAGGATAATGTTCCCATTTATACTTTCTACTCTCAGTGCAAGAAGAGTGGCTGGCCAAATTCTTAACATCAGTGGATTTCATCAAAATGCCTCTTGCTTCAAATGCTCTCCCCATTCTTCAGCAAGCAGTCTTACATACCCGCCCTAGTCTTTGAAGCCCAGCACAAATTTCCTTGAGAACCTCACAGGAAGTCCTTCAACATTTTATTAATATACATTTCTACTCATTTTGACCTATATTGAGCTACTTTATATACTCTGAATTTCCTGAACTGAACTCCCTAGGACTATGCTCAGTACCAAGTACACCGTGATCCCAGTAAAATTTCTGATTATTAACTTCCTGGAAACTTACTAGTATAATGTGGGAAAGTTTTTAAAAAACTGTTCAGCTCGAATTTTTTAAGGAGTTGGTACAAACAGGAAAGGCAACAGTTGGTAAAGGGGAATATCCTCCTTCAACATAAAAATTAGCAGATTGTTCCTTTTTTAATGGTAGATGGGTATAGTAATGAAATTTATTCATTTTAAATTTTGCTTCAGTACAAATTTTGCTTATGTATCAAAAGTTCACCTTTCCATCCAAAGCACCTACTTGATCGTCAGCTTGGCATTTGACAAGAGGGTTATCATTGTGTATACCCAAAGCCCACACTAGTATCAAATACCTGATGACTTAAGATAAACCCTACAGTTCAGAAAAACCCAACTTTGTCACTTTCTTGCTGACATATAAAACTATTTTCATAAAATTAAGTGCTTTTCTTCATAAATTAAAAATGGTGGGTTTCAACTTCTGTGCAGGTTATACTTTTACACATTAGCACTGTTTATTGACATACTACATAGCACACTACACAGTACATATTTAACAGGTATCTGAACTAAGTACGTATTCTGAATAAAATTCCTTTCGTTGACAATAATCTCAGAATATGAGACAATTTTCCTACCTCCAACAGCTGGGCTCATGCTTCCAACTGTCCCAGAGGTTTGAGAGTTATTTCCGACCAGCTAAGAACATCTATGTTAATAAGATAATACAATACAAAAAGGAAGCAAACAAGGACATGAGAGGAAAATAAGGGTGAACAGGCAGCAATAGGTATCCTTTATGGTATGAAATACTCCTTAAATTCCCAAAGTCTCGTTGACAAGCTTCTAATGAAGTGAT
This sequence comes from Cuniculus paca, assembly GCA_004365215.1. Taxonomy (NCBI): domain Eukaryota; kingdom Metazoa; phylum Chordata; class Mammalia; order Rodentia; family Cuniculidae; genus Cuniculus; species Cuniculus paca. The sequence continues at coordinate 10,043 of RJWT010026191.1, read as the reverse complement.
GAATATGTGAAATATATTCATGTAAATCTCTAAGATTTACATGCTGATTGATATCTGAAACTGTTTTTTGAGAGCAAAACATGTTTGTTGTTTTGCTTGTCACTGTCCGATACTAAGCACAGAGAGGCAATGCACATTATGAGTAAGTACAAACCATTCCCTTATGAAAGCAATGATTTCTACTAGAAGTTTCTAAAGAAAATAGTATTTAACACTTCTGAGATAGCCAAACAGCTAAGTGCTCCCTTCACTGTTCTGCAGTCATTCTGCTGGCCATTCCACATCTCAAGCAAACACTTCTCATTCCTGCTTACCATCTACTTGCTGCCTATCGACCCACATGGGCAGTCGATAGAGACTAAGCAAAGCTAGGATGCCAACAAAGCCCAGTGGATCTGACATTTTGCAAAAATAAAGACCATACATTTATAACAGTGATACAGCAAATAAATGTCTCCTAGCCAGGTGTGGTGGCACACTCCTGTAATCCCAGCACTTGGCAGACTGAGACAGGAGGATCATTGTGAGTTCAAGACCAGCCTGGGCTACAAAGTGAGATCAAGGCCAGCATGAACTGCATAGCAAGACCCTGTCTCAAAAAGATAAATAAATAAATAAATAAATAAATGCCTCCTAAAATGAGTATTATGTGAGAATTTAATTAGAATTTTGCAAATCATCTTGGGGGAAAGAGAAAACTTGCCTGGATAATAAAAGATAGATAGTATCAATTTCATAGGTTTGCTTGGCAATATTTGTAAGTTAAAGAAAGAATTCTGAGGGGCTTTTGAGGGGGTTTTTTTGGAGGGGTACCAGGAATCAAACACATGACCTAACACCTGCCAGACAGGTGCTGCACCACTGAGCTAAATCCCCAGCCCCTAGGAAGGATTTTAAAAGTATGTTATCAGTAATGTATGAAGCATGCAGATCAGTATGCATTTGAGAGCCTAGACAGATGTGGGTATTTACATCTATCCCTTATACACAGGTATTAGAGACAATGGCTGTTTTGCACAGCAAGTTTTGTGGTGTACTTTGCTATCTCCCTTCTCTGTCCATTCCCACTTTCCTTAAATCAAAGAAAGGCAAAACTTGAACCCTAACAGATAAGAGTTTTTAGTGCCAGGAGTGGCTCTAGAGAAACACAATTGTAAGAATGACATGGACTGGACCAACGGACGGAGGGAATGGGGTGGGGGAAGAAGAGGAAGGCAAAACAAACCTTGTTTCCAGCTGATTCCACCATCACAAGGTATCTCCTCAAAAAAGAAATAATGCTACTCCATTTGTGTCCTTCTCACTGATAAAGTCCATCTAATAGCAAATAGAAATAGTATGCAAAAGTTTGCTTGAATCTACAAGTATATGAAATGTTTGCTGAGTCTAGTTCCTTGTGAAAACAAAACTTAAGGAATTAACATTCCAAGAAGACTTTTTCTACATCTCCTTTGTACTCATTCTAACTGGGGCTCTCACTCCTGGCTGTGCAGTAGAATCCCCTCTAGAGCTTTTCCAAACTGCTACCAAGTAGGCAGCATTGGAAAAAATGAAATAGCTCTACAAGAAGGGATATGGGAACATCTACAAGATAATGCTGTAAAGCAAAAAAAGCAGGTACAGAAGACTTTTACAGTACACCCCTACACAAACACCAGACAAGTTTGCAAAAGCAAGATATGTGTCTGGAAGTATATGCAAGAAGTTGGTAGCAATGTTTGCCTTTGGGAAAGAAAGCTGAACGGATGCAGAATGGGGGAGAGGGAGAATTGCTGATATTTAGCCTTCTATTTTTGAAATTTGCCCTATGTCCTGTTTAAGGGAAGAAAAAGGGAAAAAAAAATTCCTGAGCTCCACCTTCAATCCACAGGGAAAAGTTTATTAATGGGTGGCCCAATAATCTTTACTCTTAACAAGTTCCCCCAGGTGATGCATTGCAACCAACTCTACAAAATGGCATTGGGCAACCACTGGTCTAAAACCCTAGCAAAAGCTAGCACAATACCTCATCCATGGCCACTGGCTAATCTGTTACTGCAATTAGACTTTAGGCTCCCTATAAGCAATATTAACATGTAAATCAGAATTTCCTACTCGCACCAGATCTAGTAACCCTGACTCCACATGAACCCACAAAGCATATTCTAGTAGATACGCAATAGGAACAAAGCACAGCAGGGAGGCATTAGTTTGGGCTATTATCTTACAACTTATTCAAATATATATTTTGCAAATATAATGAGGGAGAAAATGAATGTGCTGGGGAAAACTAAAAAACTGTTTTAACTTTTCTTTCAAGATCTTATTCTGCAATGTTCATATTTTTGTCAATGAAAAGTGATGCAGTATTTTTGACTACTCAGGCTTAGTTATAGTCATACTCTTATTATACAGGAAGAAAGGTCATTACAGACTTATATAAAATGCTCATTTACTTTGTTTTCCTTTCATGTGATCCCCAAATGTTCTCATAAGAACTTGATTTTTCAGCCAGGCGTGGTGGCTCATGCCTGTAATCCCAGCACTCAGGAGGCTGAGACAGGCGGATCATTGTGAGTTTGAGACCAGCCTGGGCTACAAAGTGAGCTCAAGGCCAGCCTGAACGGCATAGTGAGACCCTGTCTCAAAAACACAAGGGCTGGGGATCTAGCTCAGCGGTCTAAGTGCCTGCTCGGCAAGCGCAAGGTTGTGAGTTCAATCCCCGGTAGCGGAAAAAAAAAAAAAAAAAAAAAAACGGATTAGGCTACATATAGAAATGAACTGATTTTAAAGAGATGAAGTAATAGTCATCAGAAGCTTTTTAATCCAGTTCCAATTTTATTTCCCATTGGAAGTACAGAAATGAAAGCTATGCTTTCTCAGGCTAAATGACACCTACAGAAAATTAAATACGCATATAATTAAACCATACAGTGGAACAAAAGTTTTATATCTAGGACACTTAGTGATGAGTTAGCTATGAGGACAAGAGTCAACTAAAGCAGATTTTTTTTTTTTCCTGGCACTGAAGATCAAACTCATGACTGCATGCTTGCCAAGTAGGTGCTTAGGCCACTGAGCTAAATCCTCAGCCCTTGTCTTTTTGAGACAGGGTCTCACTATGCCGTTCAGGCTGGCCTTGAGCTCACTTTGTAGCCCAGGCTGGTCTCAAACTTGCAACGATCTTCCTGTCTCAGCCTCCCCAGTGCTGGGATTACAGGCATGCGCTTCCAGGCCCAGCTATGCAAATTCTTTTCACTAACCTTTCTCATCTCAGAATAGTCCCAGGGTCTGCATCTAAAGGAAAAGGTTGCAGCCAGGCCAAGCAAAAGCAAGTCATATTAGAAAACTTTCCACTTGAACAAAAACTAAGATAGAATTCTACAGGGGGTTAATACTCGAAGCGTGCTTCTTCATTCTTCATTAAAGATGAGTTAGAGTAGGGTTTGAACCATGAAAATCTTGACATGATCCGTACCAAATATCACTACATGAAATTTTATAATGACCTTCTGGTCATAGAATTTCAATACGATACAAATCAGTAAAATGAATTGAACTGAGTTGTCCAGAGAAGGTCAACAGCAAGCACTGGCCCATCTTAATCCAAAACATACAAGTCAGGGCACTATGTAAAGTACAGGTATGTAAGAAGGTTTTTTATATATTTACATATTGGATTCATTCAAATGATAATGTGTCACAGGTTCCCATCATAATCCTCTTTAAATTCTTAATTTCCAGTATAGAACAGATGATCAATGACTGGCAAAAACATAGGCAGTCTATGCTTTACACAGTAGTATAAAACCATAAAAATAACCACTCAAGCAAAAATCACGCAAAGTCATCTTAACAAACAATGCTAGAAATTACAATTGTTCCATAACCTTTTAAAATGTTCATCTAAACATTAAAAATTAACACACGTGGATAATATAGAGAGAAATGAAAAATAGTAAAACGAGTATTTCTTCAGTACACTCTGATTTAAAACATTGCACAGTTGAGAGTTGAGCATAATGGCCCATGACTATAATGCCAGCTACTCAGGAGGCTGAGGTAGGAGCATCCTAAGTGTGAGACCAACCTGGGCAACTTAGTGACTTAGTGAGACCATTACAAAATAAAAAAAATTTTAAAGGCCTGGGGATGCAGCTCAGTAGCACAGTATGGCTGGGTTGGTCCCAAGTATCACAAACACCACCACTGTGCTGCCGAGTGTGCCTCACCAAGTGCCTCTGACTGCGTGTCTAGTGGTTGGTAGCATCAACGTCCCCACTGTCAGTTACTTTATTACTGTAGTTAAGCCCAATTCAATTTCACTTCCAGTAAGATCGCTCTGGTTTCTGTGCTGAACTTTCACCTTTATGGGCCATGACCCTCTTCCAAGCATCCATTTTAGAAATATGTGAGTTTGTTACTGGGAGGCAAAGAAGCAGCACAAGGACACATTTTCTGGTCTGTGGGAATTGAAGGACAGATGCAGAGCCCATGTGGTGATTTCAAATACACACACTGAAGAGTTACTTTAATTGCAAATTCTGTACACTATGCACTCACATCATGGTGACTTGAGTTTGTCTTCTTTTTCTTTTTTGAGACAGGGTCACCTTGAACTCACTTTGTAACCCAGGCTGGTCTCGAGCTTGCAGGGATCCTCCTGCCTCAGCCTCCCGAGTGCTGAGATTACAGGTGTGTGCCAACACGCCTGGCTCCGTGGTGACTGAGTTTGAATCCTGGGGAACTAATATCATCTAACTAAGTCAGTGTAAGAGAAATCTGCACAGCAGAACAATGCAACATGAGGACAACTGCCTATTTAACATTTTCTAAGAATCCATTTTTAAAACTGTGACCTACAGGAGTTAAAGATGCTCCTAAGATGATTCCACAATTCATAAGCCTTGGGGTAAAGGCTAAGACCTTTATTTATCAGCAAAAAACTTCTCAGAGAATTCAACAAGTTAACAAGCACTTGGAATTTCCATGATGACAATGTAGCCTAAGTGAGAAATACCGCACTCTGATCTCAGATCTTTTTCTCTTTTTTTCATGAAATGCTTCATGCTATTATTTTCCACCTTAGGAAAGTGCTTTAGAAGTTAATTTTCAGAAGCATTAGCTGTGAAGAGTTTGTTGGGTTGTTTGTTTGAAACAGTTTGACACACAGTTCAGGCTGGCCTTGAACTCAAATTTACGGTGATCATCCTGCCTCGGCCTTCTAAGTGCTGGGATTACAGGCATGCACCACACCTGGCAAATTTGCTTTTATGAGTATAACTGTTACAATTTCACAATTTAAACTTACACAATTAGAAGCCAGGTGTGGTGGCTCATTCCTGTTATCCCAGCACTTGGGAGGCTGAAGCAGTAGGATCATTGTGAGTTCGAGACCAGCCTGGGCTACAAACTGAGTTCAAGGCCAGCCTGAACTGTATAGCAAGACCCTATCTCAAAAAAAAAAAAAAATTTACACAATTATAATTTTTGTTTTACAATTCTACAATTGGCACAAAGTACTAATAAATCATATGTACTATAAAACCACACTTAACATAAGAGAGCAAATTATTAGCAGCATTAGCCAAGCACTTACTGAACACCAGCAAAGCACATGGTAAAGGAATACACACGAGCCAAAGAAGCATGAACTGATCACACACAAATGTTTTTAAACTTTCTAACCACAAAAGAAACTTAACAAAGACATCTTTTTCAAATTACTCCTATTACAAATATAATTAACAAGTATTTATGAGCACTTTCTAGGCTAAAATTTAAAGGCTGTATGTACCTTTACCTTCAAGAGCTACCAATTTTATCAAAATACAAGACCTAAATAAGAAGCAAAATGCTCTGCACACCTCTAAGCTAGCAACACACTTGTGCCCTGTTTAAAATTACCTAGGAGCCAAGACTGTCTGAACACAGCAGGCAGAGATGTTCTAAGATGAATTCAAAGCTGCAATCTAGGACCACAAGCACCTGCTTCAAAATTTCCAACCGTGCCTACCAAACCTATTTACATTTGCCAAGTCCCTTTTGCACACCTTGACTCCACACCAGGATAGGCCTACCATGTTGTCACCAACGTATCAGAATTAGAGTGTGCAATTTAAGGTAGAAGTTAAAAAGTTCTGTCTGAGTTGACCCAGGTGTGGTGGCACATACCTGTAATCCCAGCACTTGGGAGACTGAGGCAGAAGGATCACCAAGTTCAAGGCCAACCTGGACTACATAGTGAGTTCAAGGCCAACCTGAACTTCACAGCAAGACCCTATCTCAAAAAGAAGGAGAAGGACAAGGACAAGGACAAGGACAAGGACAAGGACAAGAAGTAGTAGTAGTAGTAGTAGTTCTATCTGATTTCCTGTAGAAATCTTAAGTTTCACCACAATTAAGAGTATAGAAAAGCAGAAACAGTGGTGTGAGCGACACTGGTCAAAGCAGACTAAAAAGCAGTAGCAACAAAAAGCTGCAAGAAAGAAGATGAAACACTACCATTTAACAAATGCCCACTAGGCCGGAGCTATTCAGTGCACATTTAAAAAGTCCAACAACCCACATAACACAGAAATAACTAAGGTCCATGATACTTACTCACCAAAATTAGTGTAGCACTCTATTAAAAGCGTAATACATCTGTAAAAATTCTTCTAAAAATATGTGACTTATAAAGCTTATCTCCTGAGTAACATTTCTGAGGACATTCAGTTACTTCACAAGTAGAACCTTCAGTGAGAGGAAATCTTATTTAAGTGGACCACACTGTTCCCTGAAGGTTGTTAGTTTTCTTATATGCTAATTAATCTGTGAAATGTTAACTGTTCATTGCAATGTTCCCATACTAAAGGTTACTTTCCACTATAGAGCCATTTCTAGGTGTTTTGTTTTTTGGGGGGTTTTTTGGTGGCACCAGGGATCAAACTCATGACCTCACACTTGCCAGGCAGGCACTTATGCCACTGAGCTAAATCCCTGGCCCTTGACTTTTTGAGACAGGGTCTTACTATGCCGTTCAGGCTGGTCTTGAACTCACTTTGTACCCAGGCTGATCTTGAACTTGCAACAATCATCCTGTCTCAGCCTCTTGAGTGCTGAGATTACAGGTGTGCGCCACCGGGCCCGGCCCTCATTTCTAGGTTTTTGAAAAACATGAGATTTGAAAGGAAGGGAGAGATAAAACAGCAAAATGGTTTCAAGTTTTCAAGGCAGCAAAACCAGAAAACTATTCAATTAGGTAAGAAGCAGCTTTCACATTCTACTTTGAGAGCCCTGCTTGTAGCACACATGCACACAGATATAAGTGAAATCACAGCACTGTGCAGTATAGGCAGTAATACTCAACACGGACCATCATGTTAAAATGCCTTATCTATGAAATCCATACTATTTCCTCCACACACACACCCCACCCCTTTTCTTTCAGTGGTGCTGGAATTGGAACCTACAGCCTCCAGCCTGCTGGGCAAGTGCTCTACTTACCTCTGAGCTATATCCCCATCTCTCTCTCTTCCAACATTATTTTCAAATTTAACATTATTTTCAAATTTTCACACTTTATCATCTTTCTTCTTATTAATGTATGTACTGGTTTAGGCTGAAGGCCCCTGGAAGCAGGTATCAGACCTGTCAGGGCATAAGCATTCATTACTGTGGGAGGTAAGCCCTGGAAACCCTGGAAGGGGCTGGAAAAGTGAGACAGGAACTTAGAGCAAATCTTAGGGGGTTCCACAATTAGCATGTGCCCTCTGGGACCTCTGGGAGATTCTGCAGATGCTGAAGTGGCTTCACAGTGGCTCCGCCTAAGGGAAGATTGGTCAGGTCTCCTAACCCAGAGGCATTAACGGTGCAGCCTTTTCAGTCTGCTTCAAGTGCACACTCCTGCGTAAATACAGCCAGAGAAAGCCCTGTAGCCATGTCTCAGGCCCTTTCAGCAATAAATATTCCAGAGACAGACACAAACAAAGAAGGCCAGGAGATACAGGTAAGGCTCCCATGCAGCCTGCCACCTGTGTGAAATTCTAGTCAAGCCCTGCGTTTGTGCATATACGCATACTTAACCCACTCGTTCTTTACGCACACACGTTCCTCTCGATACCTGCTGCACTATTCCCCCTTCCTCTGTACCCATCATCCTCTCTGGGATGAACACTGCATGATAATATACACAAAGTATAGAAAGTGAATTTATTATAGGTAAATGAATATGCAGTAAGTACTGAGGCAATATTTAATACTTAATTCCTAAGCAAAGATTAAAGACATAATTGCTCAATTTCATCTGAAAGCCCAAAACTGACTAGTGCGGGAACACAAGAACCATCTCTGACCTCCAGAATTCTCCAAAGGAAAAAAAAAACAATCCTTCTCACCAAATCACTAAGTGTCAGTTTCAGAGACATCCATAAAACTAGTTAGTAAGTTTTAAAGACAATCTTGTCCCACCACTGAGGAAGCCTCAGCTCTAAGCTAAACTACAAAGCCTCAACTACCATGAATTTCTCATGAGATTAGACCAGTATGTACAAGGCTGAAATGTGGAGCACATAGAGAGAGGCAATAGTATTTCAGACAAAAGGGACTAAAATATCTAAACGATCTTAAGAGAAGTTCCCTCACAGCAAGGAGCGCTTCAGGAACTATCTAAACATTAAGAAATCATGGTGTTGACCAGGGAATGTCCACGGAGACTTGCCTCAGGAGGACAAACATTACACTGACTTACATTAAGTACAGGGTGGCGACAGAAGGAGTGAAGATGGGTGGTTCTGAGAATGAGGAAAACCAAGAGGCTAGGAGTAGGCAGGAAATTGGGTCATAAAGAGAAGATAATGTATCTGGTGAGGGGGTGTGAAAGGAAAGAAGAAAGATACTACAAGACCAAGGTACATGCCATAATATTGTACATGGGTCAAACGAACACCACCTCCTTTCCTTTATCAAAAGATAAACTCTGTACTGTGGAAGTAATCCAACACAGCTCGGCCATTCATTCATCCAAAGCACTAGCAGAACAATGAAAATACAACAATGATAGTATCAACAAATCAAATATCTACAGTTTTAAAGATTAAGAACCAAATAAGCACATGGATACATAGTACACCTGATGGCACTAAGTGCCACGTAGAAAAAACAGAGCCAGAGAGTAGCGGAAATTCTATTTTATATTAGAGTGGTTAGACAAAGCCTCACTGAAGGTGACAAAAAGAAGAAAATACACAAAACACTTAGTGAATCTGAGGGTACTCAGTGTTCAAAGACCAAGGAGATAAGAAAGCAGTGCAATGAGCACTGAAAGAAGGGGAAACAAAGTGGCAAGAAAACCAGCACAAACCAAGCAAGCTGCAGCTCACTGAGGACTGACAGGCACTGTTTCACACAGGAAGATTCCTGCAGAAAGTGAGGTACAGTGCATGCCTTATCGCACACATGACAGGTGAGGCACCCTGGCAGCTCATAGATAGAGAAGAGAAAAGTCCATGAGCCCACACACTCAGGCTCTGAGAAGGAAAGGTCCCACAGGATTGTGGCAGAAAGTCTCTGAAGCCACTGATGGAAACTGGGCAAAAAGCCCCTGCCTCAGGGTCCCTACTGCCCTGTACTTCACCACTCACTCGCTCAATTAGAATGCTATGGAGAATGTTGTATCTCCTGACCTTTGTTTCATAGCAGGGTGCCTGGATATTGGGAATACCTCCAGGCAGATCTCTAGCACTGTTTTATTTTCCTTTTATATGATACTAAGGAATAGATGGGAAGTTATATAAATCAGAAGGACCACACTAGACCATACTCTTGTTTCTCTATAAAATAGCAACCACTCATGGGACAACAGCTTTTGTTAAATCATAAATGAAGGTTAGACACTAGGTGTGGTGGTGCATGCCTGTGATCTCAGCACTCAAGAGGCTGAGGCAGGAGAATTACCATGAGTTTGAGGCCAGCCTGAATTAGAATGAGACTGTCTGGAAAAACCAAAACCAAACCAAACCAAAACAAACCAAGAGGGCTGGAGGTTCATTCAGTACTAGAACATTTAACCTATCACATCTAAG
>RJWT010026190.1:0-15887 GCA_004365215.1 Cuniculus paca | reverse complement strand
TAAAATATTAGTCCAGGGCTGGCGGCATGACTAAACAGTGGAGCACTTGCCTACCCTGTGCAAGACCCTAGATTCAACCCCCAGCACAGGAAAAAAAAAATCCTGACTTTGTGAGATCCCTTCCTTGTCCTCTGATCAATAGTTTCCCACCCAAACACAGCCTTTTCAGACAGCTTGAGGCTACATTTGTCAGAAAAGCACATAGATCTTTCATCTCTCAATGCCCAAATTTTAGAGTCCTTTGAAATAGGGTCCCATCGAGGCAGTAAGAGAAGCTGCTTCACAGACAAAACACAATGCAGACAAGGTTTCATTAGAGGGTGAGTTTTTTGTTAGCTTTTGTGTTTCCCAGCCCCTCAGAGGCCTCTGTTTGAGCCTCTCACCTGGTTACACAAAAGCTGTGGAGTGACTTGAATGAAAGGGTCAGATTGCAAACTGCGCACTGTGGAAACCAGCAAGTCCTGTTCAGACCACCCAGCTCTCCAAGAAGCAGCGACATCAGATTCAGACAAGATAAAACGCTGCCCTCCCCAGTGACCTGGCCCAGAGAAACAGTCTTTCTAAGGAATTACAGGATCCCCTGGGAGAGAGGGCTGTGCACTCTGAAAAGGTGACATTCATCTGCTCAGTAAATGGGTGGTCTTGGCTCTTTGTGAGAGGCAGAAAACTTATTAGATATAACTTAAATTTTTGAAGTAAAGTAGTAAACTAAGTCTTTGGGCCTGTTTGTGCCCAAAGCAAATACTAAAAAGATTCCACACTCCCTGTCTGCATTTAAAAGACTGAACCAATGCAGGATATATCAGAGCTAGAAAGATACCCAAACTCATTTAATCCATCTCATTTTACTGACAGACAAAGTAAAGTTTAGAGCAATTAAGTGGCTCATCCAAGATTGGCTGGCAACAGCTAAGACTGGAAATGCCATAGAGGCCCTGTCCATATTATTCACGTTGTTCATTCAGGAATCCTTAGAAACCGACACGGAGCCTGGCATGTAGCAGATAACTCCAAATTCTTGGAGCAAGGAGAAAGAAGAAAGGAAATGACTTTAAAATCCACATCGTGTTTTATTTTTTCTGCAACTACTAAATGCCATAAAATATGGGGATGGGTAGTAGCAGAGTTCTGGCTTTCAGATTTTGTTAAATGAGGACTTTCAACATAATGGGCAAACCATTTCTGTTTCTTCATTCCTTGTTCCTTTAATCCCTATTGGCCCAATATAAACTCAGTTTCTAGGGATAAGATTTCTCCTGACCTAGTCCAAGAAATTCAGTTACTCTAGCCCTGGGATGAGAGCATTCCCAGAAGGCTGAAAATTAAGTAGAACATCCCTGGGTTTAAATTGTCCAGGGCAAACATTGCTTAGCCATGGGGAGGGAAAGTAGGCTGAACAGTCAACACCTGACAGCAAGGTTACAGGGTATCTAGGTACCTGTGTCCAATTCCTTTTCCCACTCATGGGAGTAGGAGGCAGAGTTGGACTCAAAAAAGCAAAGACAAACAATGAGGTTGTTGGGAAAATTGGATAAAAAGTCCTGGTTTGGCAGCCAAGAATGCAAAACAATGTTGTCCGTAAACTATGTTTAACATCAGCTCAAGGTCAGGCTTATTATTTAGATACGAGGTTTGGTGTTAATCAAATACTTGACAAGAATTTAACTGCCAAAGATAACATAGACCATTGTTGAAGTGTGGTGCCACCCACATCAGATTCACCAGTTCAGATTCCTGGCCCTATCTTGGGTCTAAAATCCTTTAGTGGAGGGGCCAGATATCTGTTTTTTCGCCAAGCCATTGGGAGGTTCTTACCCACCTCAAAATTTGAGAATCCTTACTGGGGGGGAAGGGAAGCAATGGTAGTTAGCATTTTCCCAGAGTTACACAGCAGGCACTTTCATGGAGTGCATGAAGGGTGGTGGGGCTAAGATGCAACTTTTGTTAACTAGAGCCCAGAAGGACAATCATTATCCAGAGCAGAAACCTGAAGAGCAGCTGGATCACCAAGGTAATGTCTCCAGCAAGATTTCCAGCCTAGAAACAGCAGCCAGTCCCTGAAAATGCTCTTTCTAAGCTTCGTAGTTCACACCACACAACAAAACTGAACACATCAGTTAAGCAAAACAAAAAACAGAAACTAAAATGAAGTGCCTTGAAAATGATTTTAGTGACCTGGATAAAAACCAAAAGAAAGATTTACTACAGCTCCCAAGTCTTTAGGCCAAATCTCACTAATGAGAAAAAACTATCAGACAAAAACTTCCCAACAGTGTGATTTCTTTGCTTCCCCGACATCTCACCCCTAAAATATAGAAACCGTGCTTTTAAAGAATGCATCCAAATATAACTCAATTAAAACAAAAGTATCCAGAAATCATTTCCAAATTTCTAGACTCATACCATGAAGATATTATCTGTTCTGTTATTTTTTCTATCTCTTTCCATGGCCATTTCTCTTAGCTGAGAAGAAACGCTCTAACTTCGTGTCATTGGAAATACATTCAGAAGAGAATTAGAAATTCTGCTTTTGGCATTTGGCTGGTTAACAGTACAAATTGCCCACCTTTTGAGTTAACACAAAAATTAAACTTTTGCAAACCGCCTCTGTGAACTTTTTGCAATGTTAGCATTAATGCACCAAGCAAGCAGCCTCTCTGGCATTCAGCTCACAGAACACTCACAGGATGAGAGGAATCACATAAAGCAGATACTTACAGGTAGTGGTTTTTCTTTCCAAGCCAAACAAGCTGGAAACCTTGGAACTGGCGAGCTGAATAAGAGTCACTGACCCAGTAATCTGGTTTAAAGGGCTTAGAGAGGAAGGGGGAGGAAAAATATCCCAGGGAAGGAAGAGAGCTGAAATTCCAGTCTTTCAGGTCAGCTGAGTTTGAGTTTTCTTTGTACTAAAAATCCATTAACCCACACATCAGGGGACAAAAAAAAAAAAAACCACCCCAGATCTGAAGTTCACACACACACTCCACTCCATTTGCTGCTCTGCTCCAAGGTTGCTGCTGTGGCTTTGAAAACTTCCCGAGCACCAAGCTTTAGGACTCCTCGTGAGAAGGACATGATCAGGACGCCTGCAACTGCTCACAGGGAGCCCAAGCTCCCTGGCTGAGAGCCACCGCTTGCCCTTCCCTTCTGCTGGTCGGTCCTCAGGGACAAGACTGTGCTTTTGTTAATAGGACGGTTGTTTCTCTTCCTAGCCTCTTCCCAGCTTCCTTTCTCACTATTAGTGATGTTCTAACTGCTCTGTCACTGGCTGAGCCAAAACAGCCTCTCCCACTTGCAACACACACACACACACACACACACACACACGGATATTTACACACAGTAGACAAAGTCACACACAGGCAAATGCATTCACAGGAATGCACACACACTGTATGCTCACACGTGCTAGCTATGCAGACAACCACATACAAACTTGCACAGACTCCTCCAATACACTTTTTGCCTGCATTTCTTTACTTCGAACAAATCCCCGCCCTGCAAAGTTTATACTGAAATTCAGAGGAGATGTCCAGTATCCACAGTGAGAAAGGAATTGGCCCCTTTTACCTTCCATTATGGCATTTTAAGGAAAAAAATAGAATGGTGTAGATTCTAGGGTGCTTCTTTTTAAACACCACCTTAGCTCTTCATTTGTAAAGCTTTTTATGTGTCTAGTTCCTTTCAAAACTCCACCAAAAAAAATCCATTATTCAGATCCTATTTGCATATAGTCCATGATCACACTCATTAATTATGCAATGAGTCAAGAACTGACCCTACAACAGGGATGCATTTAGCTGCTCTTTTCAGTGAATGAGTGAAAGTCTTTTCTTAGCCATTTAATAAAATGCTTCTCATGTTTCATCTCTACCAGGAAAAAAAATAATGGCATACCATCTGCCTAACTTTTAAAGTAGCCAGAAATAAATTGGAATATCCTCTCACTTTGGGGAAACAGGTTATATTTGAGACTTCTGGCTAGTCTAAACCACAAACCAAAACATAAGACATTGCACATGCAACTCAACCAGGATTGTGCTTTTCCCTAACAAGATCCATGCCATACCCCTTTCTTAGAAGCAATGAGGGAAAGAGAAAAATGAGAAAGAAAGGGAAGAAAATTATATGACAAAGAAAGAAAGCAGAGGGTGGAAAGGTGGGTGGGAGGGGGGAAGGAAAAAAATAAAAAAGTGTAAAAGAAGAGAGAAAAATACTTTTATGTCAAAAAACATGCTTTATGGATGGATATGTTGGCAATGAAGGTAAAAGCTTCCTCAAAGTCACTAAAGATTTAAAATCTTCAAGTCTTTTCATTCATTCCAATTGTTCTAAGAATAAACGAGTAAAACTTGGAAGAATCATTAAGCCTTTTGTAAATAGACAAACACTATTAAAAACATAAGCACAAGTCATCTGTTAACCTCAAAAGGCCATGAAATAAAGTCATGATGACAACAGATAAGAAACATAGCATGAGAGACTATTTTTTTCTCAAACTGAATTTTAAAACTGCCCAGGTTTTGAATATCTCACCTGCAAATTAATGAAGACCACTGTACATGCTACTACTTGAGTTCTGGACCTACTTGACAAGGGAATAATATACTGCTAAGTATAGGTGGTTGCATAGGTATGCCTCTACTAAAATCCATCTAAATAATGTCTATGGATTGGTCTAGAAACAGAAATAAATATTTTGTAAAATTCCATCGGGAAAGTATTCCAAGCAAAAAATAAACTTAGACTGCAACATATTTCAAGATATCTGCAGTAGACTGAAGGGAGGAGAATGAAAAAAGGTTATATCATATACAGGTACAAATTCTCTATGATGAATGTGATTATTATGTATATCTAAAATGCAGCAATAAAATCTGATAAAAATAAAATAAAAATAAATGAATTTTAAAAAATCTGCAGTAAATGTGGTTTTTATAAAACCACATGTATGTTATATTTGGCATAACCATGTCTCTTCTATATTCTAGAATAGGTAGGGTTTGTCAAAACGTCTTGAAATCTAAATTTATATATTTATGCAAATAAATCAGTGTTTCTCTTTTATATTCCATAAATGGGAAATAGTCTGTTGAAATTATACAACCATCAACTTTAATCAATTTTCTTTGAAGAAGCTAAAATCCAAAGCCAGAGTTTAAAAAAAAAAAAACAAAGAAACAGCAAAGACTGCTTCCCCTCAAAGCATGTGCTGCTGAATTTAGTGTTGAAAAAATGCATTTTAAAATAATAATTTCATTTCTGATCTTGGGTTGGAAAAATACAAAAGGACATGTGTTAGACATTGGCATACTTTTTTGAACTGTAAAGATGAATGGCTTTTGTAGAATTGCTGCAGAATGTGGCATTCTCTAAGAAGCATAGCTAAAAGATCAACAACAACTCAAATGAAAGAATTAGGAGTGTGCCCATTACTTTTTGCTGATGGTCTTAAGCATGAGGTGTGTTTCATAGCACTGTGAAGGTGGCTGCTTTCCCCTGAGTCTCTAAAACTAGACGACTGTGGAAAACAATACTGTGACAAAAGAATGTCAGTCCCAGAGTAGAAAGACCATGCATACCACACTCTAACTAGATACTCATTGAACCAAATATAGCAAAAGTAAAATGAACACCTCCATGTGCCAGAAACACAACTTGAAAAGAGTTTGGAGGAGAGGCTGGCTCACCTCAAACATCAGAGTTGAGAGAGTGGCTCAGGGGTATCAGGGAATTAAACAACCACTGAGCAAAGTGAAAGTGCAGAGTGCACTGCTTGAAATCAGGAAAGTACAGACTCATTTCAGTTTTAAACATAAGTGCAAAATCCTAAATAACATTTGCAAATTAACTCAAGCTATGCATTTGAAAAGATATTGTGCCTGATTTTAGAGTGAAAGCTTTCAGTTTTTGTCCATTTAGTATGATGCTGGCTGTTGGTTTGTCATGGATGACTATTATCACATTGAGATAAAGACCATCTATTACAACCTCTGTAGTTTTCATCATGAATGGGTGTTGGACTTTGTCAAAGGTTTTTTCGGCATCTATCGAGATGATCGTATGGTTTTTGTCCTTGACTCTGTTAATATGGTGTATCGCATTTATTGATTTGTGTATGTTGAACCATCCCTACATCCCTGGGATGAATCCTACTTGGTCATGGTGTATAACCTTCTGCATGATTTGCTTCATTCCATTTGACAGTATCTTGTTGAGGATTTTTTGCATCTATGTTCATTAGGGAGATTTGCTTGAGCTTTCTTTTTTGGTTGGGTTCTTCTCTGGTTTTGGAATCAGGGTAATGCTTGCTTCCAGGAATGAATTTGGGAGTATTGCTTCCCTTTCAATTTCACTGAAGAGTTTGAGAAGTAGTGGCATTAAATCTTCTCTAAATTTCCTTGTAGAATTCATCAGTGAATCCATTAGGGCCAAGGCTTTTCTTTGTTGGTAGGTTTTTAATTACATATTGAATTTCATTGACTGATATTGATTTATTTAGAATATTTATATTCTCTTGATTTAGCTTTGGAAATTCATATGTATCTAAGAATCTGTCCATTCTTCTGTGTTTTTCATCTTGTTAGAATACAGTTTCTCAAAGCAGATAGTGATGATTTTCTGGATTTCTGCAGGATCTGTTGTGATTTCACACTTTTCATTCCAAATTGCATGGATAAATTGGATAAATGTGTGTAAATACCGCATTGTTTTCTGGCGTGAGAAACTGAAAGTGTAAATAAGGACCAAAATGTATAATAGATATTATGAAACAGGAATAAAATGTGCAAATGCGAAGGGGGTACTAGGGAGGGAGAAGGAGGAAAGGAAGGAAGGGAAAAGAAAAAACTGAGAAGGACAACATGGAAACATTGCTTTTGTAAATAAGGAAGAAAAAAGGGATTGAATAGAGGGTAAGGCAATGGGAAAGAAAAAACAATCAAGTTATATCATGTACACTTACAAATTCCCTATGATGAATGTGATCATTATGTATACCTAAAATGTACCAATAACCTTAATTGATTAAAAAAAGATATTGTGACCAAAAAGGTTCTTTTTCCCCCCAGGATTGCCAGGATAAGTCAAAATTAGATTATCTAGCAGTTTAATATATTAAAGAAAAAAAGAATATTCATTGTTACAACTTTGATCTGGAGTATCCCCAAAGTCCTGTGTGTTGAAAGTTTGGTTCCCAGCCTAAAGTGCCACTGGAAGGTGGTAGAACCATTAGAAAATGGGTCTAGTTGGAGGGAGGGAGGTCATAGGGGTTGCACCCTTAAAGGGGACACTGGGGCCCCAGGTGCTTCCTCTCTCAATCTTTGCTTCCTGAACAAAGGAGTAGGGACAGCCAGCATAGACTGAAACTTCTGAAACCAGGAGCCAAATTTCCTCCTTTAAATTATTTATATTAGGTATTTTGTTGTATTATTGAAAAACTAACAAAGTATTAAATGTAGAAAAGAGACATTCAGAAAATTCAACACCAATTGATTAAAAAACAAACAAAAGCTGTTGGCCAAGTAGGAATAAAAGAAAAGTTTTTAACCTTATCAAGAACATCTTGCCACAACTTCCACAATTCAACATTGGATAGGACATCTGTTATAGTTTGTGTCTAGGTGCCCCCCCAAGCCTCATGCAGTCTTGGAGTCAGCTGAATCTAGCATGTGTGATTGGTTTGTTGTCTAGCGCTGGGATTAGCTGTGTGAGTGCTGCACCCACCCAGGGGTGGAGCCGACATACAATACAAGGTCGAGAAAGAGGCAGGTTTTTCCCCTCTTTTGCGTGGCTTGCTCTTGCCACTTGCTGGCCACCATGCCACCCTGCCTTGGAAACAGCTACATATGGACTGAAATCTCCAAGAACTGTAAGAAATAAACCTTCCCTTCCCTAATTTTGGGTGTCAGGTATTTTGTCTCAACAATGAGAGAAAAGTAACCAAGACAACATCCTGACCAATATAATTTAAAAGAAAACAAAGACATAATGATTGGAAAAGGGAAAATAAACTTTTTATTATTTGTAAAAGATTTGTCTTTATATAAAATATCCAAAAGAGTTCACTATTTGAATTATTAAAATACTTCAGCAAATTTGTAGGACAAAAGGTCAAGGCATTAATATATATCAGTAACAACTAATTACTACTAAGTATGTTTCTTCAAAAACAGTTTATGTAATAGCAAAACTTTAATGACCCTGGGAAATAATCCAAATTCATTAAATTTAGATAAACTTTTTAAGAATAAAATAAAGATGAAATAGCAGAAAAGGTCTAAATAAATGGTTAGTGTGTGTAACTGGACGAGAAGATTCAGTAGCATAAAAATCCTAATTCTCTCTAAATTAAAATTCCTATGCAATGGCAATTGGAATGCCAATAAATCACATGTGACAAGCTAATCTTAAAACTTATGTAAAACAGTAAAGCCCAAGAATGGGTAACATAAATTGAAGAGGATAGATTTAAGAATGAATGTACTCTGCTAAATATCACTATTTTATATCATAAGGTTTTAATAATTAAGAAGCTATAAGATTGACACGGTGATGGAAAAAAAGAAAAGAAACCAGAAAAATTCAGATGCAGTTCAGTCACATATAAGAATCTGATATACAGCAACAATAGAAGTCAGTGAAGAAATGATAGACAATTGAATAAGTGATGGCAGAATAATTGGCTATAGTATTGAAAATATAACATTAAGTCTTTATCTCATACCAAATATCAAATTACAGCTGGGTTGTGTGTCAGTCTAAAAGCAAAGTTTTTAACATTTGGGACAAACAATGGGTCAATAACTTCCTATTAAGAATTTCTTAATACTTAACAAGTAAAACCTATTAAAAATCTTGTAGTTAAAATTTTCCATAGGACAAAGATTTTTTTAAATACACACATTGGGAGATGATACTCACAGTGAAAATAAACTACAAAAACTTTGTGTTTAGAATTTTTAGAGATCCTTTAGAAACGAATGCAAATAATTAAGACAAGCAATATCTAATATCCTTTCTTTATAAAAGGAGACACACAAATGGTGAGTATGATCAGTCGTGTTGCATGACAATGTTTTGGTCAATAATGCTCCACATATACAATGCCAGTCTCATCAGCTTATATCTCTATATAGGTAAAAAGTTTTAAAATCCTGCACTTTCACATTGGATTAAAGATGACAGGGGTAAAAAACCTTACCTGCTAATTTTAGTCCTTCAAATTCTTACCAGAATGCTTTTAAGTAGTTACACATAGTAAAGAAGTTGACAATTTCTAGTAAATATAAATACTCAAAAAGTTTCAGTTAAGACTTCAACTTCTATATCTATATTTATGTGCTCATATGTGTGCAAGGACTCTTCTACATCATGTTCCTGGCAATTGCTTTTTTTAGAAAATTTACATAGGCATCATCCAAAACCAAGAGATGTTGAGTGAAGAAAGCAAGTTGCAAAAATAGAGGCACAGATTTGATTTTTTAAATTATTTTCATTTTCTCATTTTTGGAAACAATGAAAATTCAGTTTTGCTGATAATAAAAAGAGGTGAAACACAATGTCCCTCATGTACAACTGCAGATTTGTGACAATGTGGCAGAGAGGCTGTGCACACATGTGCCCAAAACAAGCTTACCACACCCTGTTGCTTTTGTGAAAGAGGCATCCTTAAGCAGTCTCAGGAGCAGCAGGGCGAGGCTGCCAGCTCCTGTGACCCTCAAGACAGGCGTCTTCCTTTTGCTTTTCTGCATGGGGCAAAAGTGCTGCTGCGTATTCAGCAGTGACCTGCAGCCCTGCTCAATCTTCCATTAAAGAAGATCATGTCAGTGTCAGCCACTCTTTGTAGCCCCTCCTCAATTACTTATCATTATCATCCTTTAACTTCCTATAAGAGAAAAATAAAATCTTGAGAGACATATACTGACTATAATTTTAGGATCAAAAATCACCGATTTTGAGACAGAAATGTATAGGGGCAGATTTTCACAGAGATGGCATTGAACCTGTGCATAGCTTTGGGTAGTATGAACATCTTAACAATACTGAGTCGTACAATTCATAAAGTTGGGCTGTCATTCAATTTGTATGTTTCTAATTCGTTTCAGCAAAATTTTACTGTTTTCTGTGCACAAGTATTTTGCCTCATTGGTTAAACTTATTCCTATGTATTTTATTCTTTTTGATGTTATTATAAATAGGATTGTTCTGCTGATTTCCTTTTTAGATAGTTCATTCTCAAAGAATGAAAAACAACTGATTTTGAGGGGTTGACTTTATTCTGAAACTTTAGTGTATTAGTTTATTAGTTCTAATAGTTTTTTGGTAGAGTCTTTGGAATTTTCCACATACATGACCATGTTATCTGCAGAAATAATTTTACTTCTTTTCCCATTTTGGAAGAACTTTATTTCTTTCTTTTTTTTCTCTGATTGCTCAGATTAACACTCTTAGCTCTATGTTGAATAAAAGTGGTAAGAGTAAGCCTATTTGCTTTGTTTCTCATCATAGAGGAAAAACTTCCAGTTTTTCACCATTGAGAATGATGTTAGCTGTGGGCATTTTATATATGGACTTTATTCCACTGAGGTAAATTACTTCTATACTTAGAAAATATCCAAAAATTCATATAGGACTATGAAAATCCCAAATAGTCAAAGAATCTTAAAAAAGAAAAAGTTAGAGCTTCTTGACTTCAAAATGTACCACAGGGACACTTTTTTTCCTGATTGTTCTTGTTTTTTATGAATGTGAACATGGTTTCTAGTTTTTTGTTGTTGCTCTTGTTCTGGTTTTTATTTCTTG
This sequence comes from Cuniculus paca, assembly GCA_004365215.1. NCBI lineage: Eukaryota > Metazoa > Chordata > Mammalia > Rodentia > Cuniculidae > Cuniculus > Cuniculus paca. The sequence goes on along the minus strand of RJWT010026190.1, from coordinate 5,084 downwards.
TTTCTCTCTTTCCCTCCTTTTTTGTTACCAGTTTCCCAAAAATTGCATAATCTTCCTTTGTCCTCCATTCTTACTTCTAATTTCTGCCTTTTTTTCTATTTCTCTATCTTTTCCCAACCCTTAAATTTTAAATTTTCTCCCCTGAGGGTAAAATTGCTATAGTAAGGGCTTATTTACTGTGTACAATTTTCTGGTTCATTTTAGATTTTGTTATATAACCACAAACTAGTTCATACAGTTGAAGTTACCAAATTAATAGTTACCACAGTTTGTCATTTTATACACTGTGTTTATACTATTGTTATTGCTAACTACGCTACTCTAGCCAAAGTGACATCATTGTTCTAACCAGTTGTTCTTCCTAGTATACCAAGTCTGAAATTGCCTAAGGGTCACAAATGATGCTATAGGTCAGTGCCAAAGAACCAGGGACTGTGCCAAATAGGCAGCAACTTCTCAGCCCCAGTAAATTAAAGAGGCAGGATCTTAGAACAGACTCAAAACTCAAAAGCCAGCTACACCTGGAAGACATCTCTGAGAAGTAATCATTTCCCAAAGGTTCTAAACACTAGCAATAAGGTGACTCACCACAAGCAATTTACAAGCATCAACCAAGGATTTAAACAACAACAACAAAAAAAAAACATAGAAAATGAAAAACATTTAAACAAGATGCAAGCCCAGATTTCCAGCTCACCAAAGGCAAACACATGGGGACAATGGGGTCAAACAATTCAAAAGTCACCCACCTGAACTCTTTGAAGTGGTAACAGTGGAAGTAGTGAAGCAGGTGAACAAGGCTCCAGAAAAAATCAAATCAGAAATAATTTTTCATAACTAGAGATAGTGACCATAATGAAAGATATGCTCAGTGGCTCTAGAGCAGATACAGATTTTAAAAAAAAATAGAGGAGCTTAGGAAAATGGTAGAAATCATGAATGCCCAATGTAGGAAAAAGATGGAATCCATGAAACATATTCTAACTGAGATCCAGGAGATTAAAACTTCCATTGAAAGTATATGCAGCTGAATGAGCAATGTGGGAACAAAATATCAGATATAGAAGACAGGATTTCAGTTAGCAATAATAATAAAAAGAAAATTTCTTAAAAATAGCAAGGGACCATGACAAATCAATGCAGCAGCTCTAGATGATGCAAGGAAGAGCAAGATCAATCAGAGTCTAGGAAAAAGCAGAGTATAGCACAAATGACATGGAACACTTGTTCACAGAAGCAACGGTAGAAAACCCCCCAAGCAGGGAAGAACTTGACATACAGATGAGTGAGGCATATAGAATTCCGATTAGCCATGATACAAAAAAGAAAAAAAAAAAAAAAAACCAACTGTATCAAAGCATAGAATAGTCATGGTTCCAGAAATTCAACACAAGAACAGAACATTAAAAGCTGTTAGTGAAAAGAAATGAATTACCTATAAAGGAGAGCCCATCAGAATCGCAGCACACTTCACAACACAAGCCCTCAAGTCAAAGAGAGCTTAGATTTAAGTATTTAAAACCCTAAAAGAAAACAACCTACAATCCAGATTGATGTACCCCACAAAAATACCTTTCAAAATTGATGGAGAAAAAAGATACTTCTGTGACAAAGAAAACATCTAGAAATTCATGAAAACCAAACCAGCACTCGAAAATATTCTGAAAGACATTCTAGAAAGAGATATCAAGGACTACAACTCCACAACAGAATGAATCCACCAGGTAAGGAAAGCAATTAAACAGAGAGGGAAAAAATGAACCAACCACGGGAAAATAATATGACAAGGGTAAGTCAATACATATCAGTTATAATCATCAATGTTAATAGTCTCAATTAACCAATCAAAAGAAATAGAATGGATCAAGAAGCAAGCTCCAACAACATGCTACATATAAGAAACACATTTCATTCAGAAAGAAATTCATAGACTGAAAGTCAGAGGATGGAAAATAATACTCCATGTGACAGGAACCTGGAAAAAAGCAGGAGTAGCTATTCCATTTGCTAACAAAGTAGATTTCAAACCAAGACTGATTAAGAGAGACATAAAAAGATCATGATATCCTTGTAAGGGGAGCAATCCAAGAGGAAAAGAAAAATCATAAATGTATATGCACCGAAAACCAGCGCATCCAACTATATAGAACAAATAGTAACAGATATGTAAAGTCAAACAAGCACTAACACACTTACAATGGTGGCCTTCAATACCCCTTTCACAATTAGACAAATCAACTAGACAAAAAATAAAAAATTAAATATCAGAACTGAATCAAACTTTTGAGCAAATGTGTTTAGTAGATGTCTGTAGACTGATGTACCCCACAACATCACAATACACATTCTTCTCAGCTGTGCATGTGATGTTCTCCAAAATATAATCACATACTAGCTCACAGAACATGCTTAAGTAAATACAAAGGAACTGAAATAACCCCACACATACTATTGGGTCATACTGCATTAAAACTGGAAACCAATGGCAAAAGAAACCACCAGAACTTCATAAACACATGGATATTAAGTAACACCCTCCTGAACAGCCATCAGGTCACAGATGAAATTAGATAAGAAATTAAGCAATATCTACAATTAAATGATAATGCCAATACTACAAAGCAGAACTTACAGAATGCAATGAAAGCAGTCCTAAGAGGGAAACTTATATCAGAGAATTCTAACATCAGGAAAACCGAACAAACTCAAATAAATGACCTAATGTTGAATCTCAGTCTTCTAGAAAAAGAATGAGTCAAGCCCAAAGCTCATACAAGCAAGGAAATTATAAAGATCAGAGCAGAAATTAATGTAATGGAGACAAAGAAAACAATACAAAGAATCAATAAATTGAAGAGTTGGTTCTTTAAGATTAAATAAAATTCAGAAACTCTTAGCCAACCTTATAAAAAAGAAGGAAAGAAAGGACTCAAATCCATGCAATTAGAAATGAAAAGAGTGAAATCACAACAGATCCTGCAGAAATCCAGAAAATCATCGCTATCAGCTTTGAGAAACTGTATTCTAATACGATGGAAAACACAGAAGAAAATGGACAGATTCTTAGATACATATGAATTACCAAAGCTAAATCAAGAAAATGCAAATATTCTACATAAGTCAATATCAGTCAATGAAATTGAAGATGTAATTAAAAACCTACCAAAAAAATAAAATCAAATAAAAAAGCCCTGGCCATGATGGATTCACTGCTGAATTCTGCAAGAAAATTTAGAGAAGATTTAATGCCACTACTTCTCAAACTCTTCAATGAAATTGAAAGGGATGCAATACTCCCAAATTCATTCCTGGAAGCAAACATTACCCTGATTCCAAAACCAGAGAAGGACCCAACCAAAAAAGAAAACTACAGGCAAATCTTCCTAATGAACATAGATGAAAAAAATCCTCAACAAAATACTGCCAAACAGAATGAATCAAGTCATCAAGATTGTACACCATGACCAACTAGGATTCATCCAGAGATGCAGGGACAGTTCAACATATGAAATCAATAAATGTAATAATCTATATCAACAGAACTAAGGACAAAAACCATATGATCATCTCAATAGAGTCAGAAAGAGCATTTGACAAAGCCCAACACCTATTCATGATAAAAAAAAATCCTACAGAAATTGAAATATATGATCTTTATCTCAATGTGATAAGTCATCTATGACAAGCCAACAGCCATCATCATACTAAATAAACAAAAACTGAAAGTTTTCACTATAAAATCAGGAATAAGACAAAAATATCCACAGTCACCTCTTTATTCAATAAAGTTGTAGAAACATAAGCCAGTGCAATTAGATAAGAGAAAGAAATAAATGGAATAAGGATAGGAAAGGAAGAAGTTAAATTATCATTAATTGTAGATGACATGAAACTACATAGAAAACCCCTAAAATTCCAAAAGACTTCCAGTTTTAGTATCAAGTTCAGTAGCACAAAGGAATACAAAGTCAACACTCAAATATCAGGAGCCTTCCTGTACACAAACAACAAAATCACTGAGAAAGAAACAAGGAAAACAACACCTTTCACAACAGCATCAAAGAAAATGAAATACCTAGAAATCAATTTAATGAAAGAAGTAAAAGACCTTTACAGTGAAAAATGCAGTATTCTGCAAAAGAGATTGAAGAGAATAACAGAAAATGGAGAGATACCCCCTTGCTCTTGGGTAGAAAAAAAACCAACATAGTGAAAATAGCCATGTTTCCAAAATTGTTACACAGTTTTAATGCAATCTCATCAAAATTCCAGCAGCATATTTCACAAAATTAGAGAAAATAATCCTAAAACTCATTTGAAACCATAATAGCAAAGCAGGGGTATCACAATCCCAGATTTTAAATTATTTACCAAAGCTACTCTGATAAAAACAGCATAGTACTGGCACAAAAACAGACTCAATGGAACATTAAAATATGCAGAAACTACTCCAGATATGCTCAACCACCTTATCTTTGACAAAGGAGTCAAATAGTGATGGAAAAACTGACTTCTCACATGCCAAAGACTAAACCCATATCTCTCACTATGCACTCAACTAAAACTGAAATAGATGAAAGACCTAAATATTAAAACAAAAAAACCTAAATCTGCTGAAAGATAGAATAGGTAGAACTCTTGAAGACACTGCTATAGACAAAGACTTTATGAACAATAACTCATTTGCACAAGAACTATAGCACAGAATCAATTGGGATCTCATCTTATTTAAAAGCTTTTTCATAGCAAGTGAAACTACCAACAGAGTGAAGAGACAACCCACAGTGCGGGAAAAAATTTTTTCCAGCTGTTCCTTAGGCAAAGGATACTATCTAGAATATATAAAGATCACAGGGGGAGGAGCTAAAGATGGCAGAACAGTAAGCAGCAGAGTAAACAGTCTCTCTGAGAGAAACAGTTCAGATGCTGGAATATCACATCGTGGAGAGGACAAGAAGGAAGTAAGTGGGTCCCCAGGACCAAGGAAGAATCTAAAATATGACTCGAAGCCCACAAAGAGAATAAAAAGAATTTAAACGAAGAAGAAGGTGGTGGCTGGCAGCGCCTCAGCCTGGAGCCGAATT
>RJWT010026189.1:0-15898 GCA_004365215.1 Cuniculus paca | reverse complement strand
ATATAAGAGAAATCAGAAGAAATGTACTTATAATAAAATTGCACATATTTCATTATGTACAAGGTTGGGCACAGTTGCATGGGAAACATCACGAGGCTGTCAGATGCCTTCACCAAAATGCTCAAGTTCTATGAATGAAATGGCAGATGCATTGGGCCAGCAACTCATAGCAAGGGTCATTCCCCTCAATAAAAAGATCATTCAAAACAAAGAACAACTCTTAGGAAGGTTCTAATCCAGACAAATAAAATAACTCCTGCTGATTTACATAGTAGTATTATTCCTAGGAAATGTAGTTTATATTAAAATATGCAAAGTATTTTTTGTTTGCATTAAAACATTGAGTTTCTGAGGTTGTAAAATTAAAAATTGGCTTTTCACCTATGTGTGTATCCAGTAGAGTACTGGAACCATCCAAACACTGTTGCTATAAATGGGAAATGGTGCACATGTTTTAAAAAGCATTTTAGCCATGCTTTGAGAAAAGTCAATGTATACTTAGTATATGATTTTATCAGCTCAGTTATAAATGATTACTTCAGAGAAATGAAAGAAAGGACATACGGAGATGTTCATGTGAATGTTCATAACAACTTTATTTAAAAAAACCTGAAACTTGGAAACAACCTAAATATCCATTAACAATTGAATATGTTCACAAATTTATGGTATAGCCCTAGCAATGAATATCAGTGAATCAGAAATGAGCAATACTGAACAAGGAAGGAAAGATTAATAAAAAAGAATGTATTTCCCTGTGCTATCACTTGTCCCCTGTCCTAGGAAATATAAACTAATCAGTAGTGACAGAAAATAGACCAACTCTTGTGCAGAGTTGAGGGAGTAGGAAGATGGCTCAGAAAGGGCATGAGGAAAATTGTGGGGATGAAAAGTTTACTCTTAGTTGGTTTCCCAGGTACACACACACGTCCAAAGTTTTAACTGTGTACTTGGTGCACGCTTCACTTAAAACGCATTAATTACAGAGCCATGATTGTTTTTTTACAAAAGCGGTTGTGCCTACGCTTGTTGTCAGTGTCAGCCACACAGTGGCCGTGTCACCATGTGCATTTCAATGGACTTTCACACTGAAGTCAAGTGAAGGTCTTGGACTCCCTAATCCTTCGGGAGTTGACGAGCAGAGCTCGACATAGTCTAGTCAGTACATGAACTGCGAAATCAAAGGAGCAAGGGAAGAAAGAAGGATGAGCATGAGAGAGGGGGCAGTTATGCTAGGAATTCTCAACTACATGACAAATTTAGAAATCAGGTGCTAAAGTTCTAGTCATTGCTTTTAACAGATTGGCCAACTGTCCTGTAAAAGCTCTGTTATCTACCCTAGTAATAAACTAGGAGAAGAAAGGTTTGGCCAAAAGTGGGGAAGTACCAGTCTCTGCCCACTGGAAAGACTCTTCCCAGGTCTTCAGTATTTGGTACATTTGGTACAGTCTCATTTCTGCTTTTCCACATATTTCCCAGGGACTCTGATACCCCTAAGTATCATTTTTAAGCATTTTCTCACATTTGAAGAATTTCATGAGACAGATGAAGGAGATACATTATTTCTATGCAACTAATGCCTTATACAATATTTTAAAAATAATTTTCTTTCTTCTAAAAATCCTAGTTCAAAAATTCTAAGAGTTAGGAGCCAAACCTGGTGGCGCATGCTTGTAATCCCAGCACTCGGGAGGCTGAGACAGGAGGATTTGTTGTGAGTTCGAGACCAGCCTGGGCTACAAAGTGAGCTCAAGGCCAGTCTGAATGGCATAGTGAGACCCTGTTTCAAAAAGACAAGGGCTGGGGATTTAGTTCAGCGGCCTAAGCACCTGCCTGGCAAGTGCAAGGTTGTGAGTTCGATCCCCGGTGCTGCAAAAAAAAAAAGAATCTAAAATTTCTCATCAGATCATTACTAATATTTAGTAAGCATTTATAATGAATAAACAAGCACAGATATTTTATAAATTGTTACATTACCCAATCTTCTGGAATGAAGTAATAACAGGTCTAAGTTTGTAAAATATGAAGTAATACCTTCCAAGAAGATAGAATATTTGCTCATTTCAGCCATGGGCTGCAGGTTGCATACCCAGAAGGATTTTCAGAATTTAGGATACACTGTTCCAAAAGCACTTAAAAAAGCAATGGTGCTTACAAAATTTGGTAGTACTGAAAGACTAAAATTATGAGCATAACACAAACCCAAACACGCTTTCAATGACACTACATAAAAGATATCAATAGCACATGAACCTGTACTGATTAAACTTGATATTAAAAATTTGGAATTTTCTGGTAATATTTTTTGAGAAATGAGTGATCTCTGCTATTCAGATGGTTCCTACATTTTTCTTTGTTGTCCCAAGAAAAATAAGAAATGTTCATTTGTATTTTATCAAACACCATATATTTATTTTAGCAAATTACTCAAGCATAAAAATCAGAAAATAGACATTCAGCTTCATTAAAATATTTAATGTAATGAATGTATCCAAGTGTGCCTTGAGTTGGAGAAAAATTAGGCAAAAACAGGATCTTGAAGCTGGTTCACTCAAAATCATTAGGCTGACGTTGTTGAAACATTGTACTTCTTTGTCAATGTGCTTCCTGGAATTGGGTAGGTGGGTCTGCACCTTTCCAGTGACCAGTGTTGTAGTATTAAAAGTAAATTGAGATTATGCAACACTTCTCTTTGACTTTGGCTCAGTTAAACCACTACAGATTTCATGTTTTCAGAGAAGAGTCAATGGGGACCCACGAAAACTTAACGATGGTAATACTGTCAGTTTGAAATTTTGAAAACTACACGGAAAAAGAAAACCCCAATCTAATTCTGAAGCTCCCTTGGGTTGTAAGATCTAGTGTAATACTACTTTGAAAATCAGTTAAACAGATAATTTTAACTTCATGCAATGATCCTCCTCTCTGGTGCTATACCTTTGATGAAAAGAGAAAGTTAGAATTACGGGTTGTCAAATGACTTTCTGCTTTTGCCTTCTTTCTGTTTGTTTTTTGTTCTTTAAGTTCATTGTTTATCTGGAAATCAGTAGAGCAAGTTTTAAATTTACCCAGTTTTGCTTAAACAGTCATTTAAATATATTTGTAAATGTCCGCAGTGATGCATCCATCTAACCTGCTCTTCACTCTAGCAAATGATTTCCAGAAACCAAAGCAGATCAATAAAAAGAAGTTATTCAGGAGAAGTAATCTTACCATTTTCCCCCTAGAGCCCCAGAACCTTCAGTGATATAATGCAACCCAACATTTATAACCCGGGTTCCTAATGCACTTGCAAACTCAATATGATATAAATGACAACAGCTGATCTTTCGCTCTTCCTAATATCAGAAGTTCATCTGAAGCTCACTCTGCCTCTTCTCGCTCCCACAACTGGAAATAACTGTTTATGATGTTAACAGGCTACACCAAGTCTACTTGGGGGCAGTAGTTAATATTTCAAAAATGATAACATTCTCACCTAGTTTGACTCTCCGCAATTCATCCAGAAACATTTGACAACTCATAAAAGGGATGTTTTTAACTCTGGAAATCAGACTTCAGGTGCAAAATGGCAATTAAGATCCTGATAGAGCCATGCATGTCTTGTCGATACAAAAAATTGGCTCAGCCCCTGGGATCAACTTTTCAATGAAATTATAAACTATCATTGCTCACTTAAGGTGCTTTTGGTTAAAATTATTAAATTATAATTTTTTGTTTCAGTTCTAAAGCTATATAATTTCTCATGAGATTGTTATTACTATCAACTAAGAATTCGTAATGATTAAGTGGGCACAGAATGCAGAAGACAAAGAGATCACTGTTGGGGACCACAAATTCACAATGGCTAATTGTGCATACTTCCCTATGGGATAAATGAAGGTTTGGGGTTATTGGTACCACCCATCTGAGATTTCTCATGGACTTCTCTAAACATAAGATTATCTATACCTTCTTGAGTCATCTCAGGATTATACTCCAGGACAAGATCCTTCTTAGCATAAGGTCACCTTTTCTCTCTTGAGTCTGAGTCTTCTGCCACATTGTGATCACTTGCTAGCCCCGCCTATCACTGTATACACCTAGTAAATAGTGGCTACTTGGGGAGTGGAGGAGGACCCCTCTGGAGACATTGACTTCCCAGTCATGGATGCATTACTATACTTGTCTCCGTCTTTTATTTTTCTCATCATACTTTTAAGACACACAATCGGAACTCTTGAACAGGCCCCCAATAAATCACATTGTGTCAAAGAAGTGAAATGGACAAATCCCAGCTCTGGGCTTCAGCCTCTCTATAAAATGGTTCTCAATCACCAGGGTTAAAGAATACACTGGGTTATTTATTAAAACTGTAATTTCCTGGGCCCTGTGATATTCCAATTCTGCAGATAAGTGATTATGGCCTATGAAATTGTATCCCTATTGAAAATATAAGTTTACTTTCATTTTACAGTCCAAGAAAGTTGGCCATACAAGATGAATTATGGCAAGAGGAGGTAGTCTTTTGGCCAGACCTAAGAGGTTTCAACCTGAATTAGCTGAGTCTAAGTAAACAGCTAGTTCCCAGGAGTCTGCCTTCAGAGTTCTCTCGGTTTGAGATTACCTAATTATTTACACAGAGTAATTAGCCATTCCAGTGTAAAGTACTGAGTTTGCTGTCAATTATTTATTGAGTAAATGTGCCAATCTGCTTTTTGTAAACCACTGACTAGTCATAACTAAGTTTAAAAATATACACACAGTTCTTATTTACAAAGCTCTTGCAAAATTCAAATGAGCTGTATTATTTCCTATACAGATTGTCAGAAATCAAGGAGTTCCTTGATTCGTTTTCTTTCCTATATAGGCAATGTGTTTCAGAAAATGCAAGAGGGCATTGTCATCTGGATTAATCTAACTGAATTGAGACTTCGATAACAAGTGATTTTAGAAGTAACAGAAGGTATAGTCATGAATCATAATAAAGGTTTGCTTTTTGAACCTTCATATGTATTAGCACACTTAAATCTCATATTTTAAAATTTATTTTTTACCCATGTAAGAAAAGTTGCACATGTTTTTGGGGGTACTGATTAATATTATGATACATGTATATATTGTGTAATATTTAAATGGGACTACACATATCTATCAAATATAAATTATTTCCAGTGAAATCATGAAAGCTCCTGTCTTCCAGCTTTTTGAACTTCTTGTAGCATGTTACTATTATCAGTATCTGCAGTGACGCTCCTATGCAATACAGCAGCCCAAAACTTCCTACTCCTATCCAGCTATAATTTAATTCCCATTGATAAACTAATTTTTGCCATGCTTGAGTTCTGACAAACCCGCTACATCAACATGATGCTTCATATGCTTTCCTAGTGCTTTATTGAGAAGTAATTCCATTCATTAAACTCAAGTAGCTATCACATGGTTATCATGTACTATGCATTGATAGGAAATGGAGAGAAAACTGCAAAAACTTTTACCTCTGTAGAGTTTCCCTCGTAAAAAAAAAAAAAAACCAGAAAACTGACAAAAAGCAGTAAATGAAATGTAAAATGAAGGCAGTCTCATTTAATTCCAATACTAATAGATTAGATAAAAAGATGGAGTTTTTCCTAACTGATATGAAGAAGAATCAAAAGAACAATTTCAGTGGATTATCAGGAACTTAATTCAGTGGGCAATGTTTATTTAGATTGTACATTTTCATCATTTTTCAATATGGCGTCTCCACTGAAAGAGTTAATTCCCAAGCATCAAAACAACAAAATAACTTCAGTTTGTATAATAAATGGTAACTAATAAAACAGAATGTGTGTTATTACTTAAACAAGGAGGATTTCACTCTTCATAATTATAACTGAGTATAGGTGTCACTGAAAGTTACCCCGAAGATCATCGGTGCCCTTCTTAATTTAACATCGGTCATCAGCCATCAGAGCACATGATCTTTGGTGTCTCAGAAGAGGTTCAGCCTTGCTTCCACTCTCCCATTGAATCCTTCTCTTCCCAGTCTCCTGGGACCCTGTGCTTGTGAGATCCTCCCTGTTCCTGTTTCCTCATCCATCTAAACTTTTGAACACCACCGCGGGTCCTGTCTAATCCATATGATCACTCTTGAAATTATTCAGCCTGATGTCTCCACTGTCCCCATGTGCAGACCCTGTACACATTTACCCTTCCAGTACCTACTGGCCTGGCCGCTGTAGCTGCCCTCTGATCCAACATGCTCTCACCCACTTTCCTCTTTCGGTCAAGATCTCACTTTCAGCATCATTTCCCTGCCTTCTCCAACTACCTATCACCTACAAAGCAGTTTCCTGCTCATGCGTTCTATCCTAACATGTTTACTTCCTTGAAACTTTATAACAAATTTGTGCCAATTTTCTGTTTGCCCCAATTAAAATGATTACAAGAGATGTTCTGCTGCCAGAAGCAACCAGAAGACCAGGAAAGTAAAGGCCACCTGTCTTCCCTATATCACTGCTGCGATGGCCTTTGAGGGGTGGCTGCCGTCTTTGTCCTTCTAGAGTGAGGCAAGAGACCATGGAGAGCAGCTCACCAGTCATTCTCAGAAGCTCAAAAAGCAGACAGCTGCTCCACGCTGAGTCAGTCCATCCTGTTTTCTGAAGCATTTTTCTCTCTTAGGTATGTGGCTCGAGCATTCATGTATCTCTAGTAAATAACCTGAAGTTGATGTTGAACTGGTGAATTAAGTTTCACATTCTCTGTTCAATGAAGTTCTCAGCTTTTAACTGGACTGCTGTAAATTAGCAATGGTCTAAAATCTACCTTCTTCCTCTTGAGGCCACATTAGCCAGGAAACAGTTCACTTAGAACACCCACAAAAACACATGCCTTTACTCACAGTGAGAATTGACCTCCTAGCGGTCGCCTAAAATAACCCTTACTCCCCTCTGCTGAGTGTTCCATGTTCTCAGGAATAGGAATTAGGTTTTGTTTGGTTTCCATTTGGAGCTCTTTGGCTTTCATACAGTATAATCCTCAAAGAACCCTGTCTACTCTCCACACCAGTTTCAGCTGGTCTCTCTAGCTCCTCCAGGAAGACCTTCACTGTGGATGAACTTTTAACCTCCGACATTGAGCTCCTCTAGTAACACCAGAGGGCAGGATTGGGGGGGGCATGTCAGTGTGATCTCTCCTATCCCTCGAGATACCCTTTGCTGTCCTTTTATCTTGGCAGATCTGTTTCTGGTTTGATTTTTGAGACCCGTCACTTTCACATTCCTGATTCTACTTTGTTTTGTGTTTTGTTTTGTTTTCTTTAAGGTTTCCAAAATTCCAAATGCTATCCTGAAAGTATTGCATTCTTCAGTTAGTGTTCGGAACTCTTGGGAGCTACTAGATTTTTGTGGGGAATACAGAATCCTTCAGCTCCAAGGCACCTAAGCTTTGCAGTTAGCAATATAATTTTTTCCTAATTCTTTTTCTTAATATGATGATGTTTATCTTTATTAAGAAGTTATCCTAAACAATACTGCCCATTATCACTTTATGTTTTCAGGTTACTTTTGATTCTACTTTAATTCCATGTGCTGGTGAGCAGATTATAAACAGAAACAATTATTGCATTATCTTTGATTAAAAAATTCTCTACTGAAAAATAAAGATTAACTATGTTAGTGACATTGTTTTATTTTCTGTGATGATCTCAGCCCCTAACGTTCAAAGACTACATAGACAATGGCAAATGTCAACCAAATATTTGCTGTATGAAAGGGTGTTGAATGTATTCAGGTCTGTTCACTCTTCATCCCTTAATGATAGTTTACTTTATGAATAATTGAATACTTTGAAAGACAATTTTGCAGAAAATAATAGACAACTTCAGAGAAGGAGAAACAGCCTGGCTGACAAACACTGGTTTATTTATTTGCTATATTTCAGAAGATAACATAACCTAACAGATTAGTAACATTGAAACAATGACATTTGTGATTGTAAATTTTATACACTGAGCAGAATCCTTTAAAATTTCATGGTGGTGTCACATAATTTGATTTTATGTAACTCACAAAAATTAGATAATTATAGATAAAACCACAGTATGAAAAGCTTTCTCTCCTTCACGTTATTTTTGACATTTTATCTTAAAAATGGTATCTCCCTCTGTGAGAATTAAGTTGGATTGTCAACTTGATAGTGTTTGGAGCCACTTAGTTTAAGGGATTAGAAGAGCACACTTCTGGGTGTATCTGGCTGGGTCATGATGGCATGATGCTGGCTACCACATCTGGTCCCCAGACTCTTTCTGTCCAGTGCTCTTTCTAACCTGCTGTGCTTATCTGTCTTCACGGGTAAGCAGCTTTCTTTCACCATGCCCTTCTACCATGACGCTTGTGTCTTGAATCCAGGCATGGACAAAATCCACTGAACAACAACAGCAACAAAAATCTCCTCCCTTAAGTCGTGAATGTTGAATGCCATGTTCTACTGACAAAAAGCTGACTAACACACCATTAACTAAAATTACTGGTTCTCTTTTCTATCACAAAAATAATGGAAATATGATGTCAACACATTGAAAATCCGTGACACTGGAATAGAAGTATTTACAGTCCTTCTTATGAACTTTTTGCTTTCTTTTATCTGTGGGAAACCACCAAGCTGCACTCTACCGAGAAATGAAGCCCCTTGCCTCGATCTTCCTCTGACCTTTACTTCAACCCTATTCATTGAGTTATGCAGAGCTGGCTAAATTGAAGCAGATGTTCCTTTAACTGGCTAACAGAACGTGACTGAGTCTGGCCCAGACACCAACCTGTCCCGCTGCAGCACATGATTGAGAGAATTGTTCCCCCTGCTGATGGTTGGAACAGGGGCTTGAGCAAGAGGCTGTGAGATTCTAGGACTAAGACATGATATAACAGCTCAGCTGACACCACAGGACTCAGAAAGAATTATACCTTCCTGGCAGTAAAGGTGCCAGCCTTGCATACATCAGGCTACCCATTGTACTTACAATTGGAGGCCTCTGTGCCTGGTACAAAATTGTTCTGTTTCTCCTTACAGTCAGTGCCTGCAAAGTCTCTCTGCCTTAGCATTCTGCAGTGACCTCCACTCACTTCCCTGATTGATACCAATAAAAGCCTTGAGCTTTGGACTCATGGCCTTTATTCCACAGAGAACACTGGCCATCCCAGAGCTCCTCACCTGCAGAACTTTCTCTCTTAGTCTTTATTTTGCATCCTCATGCCATATTTTGGGTGGGTTAGACTGACACCCTCCATGGATGTTTTGGTAGTTATGGAAACTTGGAATAGTCAGTATACATCATTTAACACCACATACCAATGAGCCTATGTCGGCTGATTAAAAGGTAAGTCTTTTGAAAATACTATTGGAAATCACAGCAATGTTCTTTTGAATATAATGTACGATGACTACACATTTAAAGTTTTCTTAAATATGGAATTTATAAATGGAAGTCTCTGATGATTTCAAAAAGCAGCTACAATGAACTACCTACCACCTGACTCTCTTGCAAGTTGGGTAGTGGTGGGAATTAGAAGAAAGTGTTGCTCATTTCAGTTGATTTCAATCCTGGACTGCCTGTGAAAGTTGTTAGGTATTTAGTGGGAAGGCAATGGTCCAGAAATCTAACTGAAAGACACAAACGAGAATGGAGAATCATTAATCATATAAGGAAACAAAAAGAACACATTAGTAAGAATAATTTTTAGTATCTAAGGAAAATGTGTTTTTCTTATGTAATGAAATACATTTTCTTTAGTTTTTGTTTTAATTTATTTTTAGGACCTTAGCCATGCCTAAGTGAGCCTGTAGGTTCACTATAAAAAAAAAGGTGTCTTCCAAAATTCCTCAAATATCTGTGGGCATTTTTACAAATTCGGTGACTATTTCCTCTCTTAGCCTTTTTAATCTTTGATCGAATATGAAGTCCTTGTTTTGACTCCAAGATATTAACAGGGCAGATTTTAAAGTACATTTTACCTTTCCCAGAGAGAATAAAGTGCACCTTTTTCTTTCCATCGCATCTGGATTGTGAGCATGTTTGCTGAGTGAAAGTTGCGGTTGAGATAGATCAATGTTTGAAGGACATTAATCATGAGAAATGATATCAGACATGCTTGTGCAGCCTTCTTCAGAGCCTTCATTCTAACAATGGAACACAAAAATTAAACCAACGAACAAAAAGGGTTTTGTGTTTTTCAGGACGGTGCAGGGCCACAAGCATGCTAGCCTAGCCAAGCAACTACCTCTGAGCTCCATCCCCAGCCCCTCACGGCTCCTTAGGATGCCTGTAGTTACTACGCTTCCATTTCTACCCTCTCTTTCTCCAGTTTCCACTTTCACTCCCTATGGAATTGTGTATTGGCTTTCAGTTCTAACTATTTTATGCAATTAAAATAAGCAGTGTTTTACTCCATCACTGGTCTGTTTCCAAAGAGCGACAATAGCTGTGATGTACGTTTCAGACTCAGCAGTCAGGAGAGCCATTTGTTGTTTATGGATTGAGAACAAGATTTTAGCCACACTAGTTTTACACTCAAGGGGTCGTGACCCATTTTATCCTGAACAGACAAGTGTCCATCTTGGAATCCTGCTGCCTTTCTGTGATTGTCAGTCTCTCTTAGTAGGATCTTTCTCCTTTATACTACTTCAATTAGATCAATCTGTTCTTCTCAAGTTCCCTGAATTGAATTTTGTTTGTTTCTAATACAACATTTTTCTTCTCTTATTTCCTGTTGCCTCTGACTTGCATAAAAGGATAATAGAAAATCTCATGTGATGGTAATATCAATACAACCTCATTACCAAAAGTATCATAATGACCATGCATTTGTTTATTCAAAAATTCACTTCATAATTCCACACTCTGTGAGACCAGTATGATTTTTACATTCAAGGCGAACAAATTTCAAAACTTTGACATAGATAAGTTCTGGTTTAAGCAAAAAGGCAGCCTGAACTAATGAAGACATCCCCCAGCCAAATCTCACTAAAATTTTTGAAATACTGATAAAATAAAAAAAATTGATACTAATTTGATCAGAAAAGGAGGAAGGGAAAGTCTAAGTTATCAAAATGAAGAAGGAGCATAAAACCCTAGAGAAAGACTTACGGGATGAGGCATTGATATAATGAGGTTAGTTTGAGGCAAGAAGATAAGCCTCATGAGAAAGTAGCTTAGTGCCTTCCCTTTGGGGACATCAACACAGGCATCTAGAGTTAAGACTGACAGAGACCCAGAAGAAGACTTAGCACCTGTGACTGGGACCTAGATACAGTCCTGGAATACTGCAGAGAATGCTGCTTCTAGTCACCCATGGGTCAGAGAAGCAAACAGTTATGCTCCCTCTGCCTGACAAAATAGTGTCCAGAAACAAAACCACTACCCTTTATAGCATGCACTAGAAATATGCATTAGAAAATACTAATCATTATTTCCTACCTAAAAAGCCTTTCTGTGTCAGAATTTTGATGGCCACAATCATAACTAGATACATCAGAGTATCTAGCAGTATGCTTTCTGCTCATATATGACGTGGGTCAAATCTTACTCAAAAGAAAAGTATCTGTTGTTAAAATAACTGCCTAGGCAATCTCATATTCTGTGGCCTTTTCAAAAGGTTAAAAAGCAGTTGTGATGGGATCAGTGAATAATGTCATTAGGTGGTAGAAACAAGACTGACCTGCTGTTTCTTCTCTTTGGTCTTGTTTTATTTAGCTATGTAACCCAGAATAAGGATCCAAGTGAGCATGGATAAGCAAGCTATGGAATATACAAAGGGAAGTGTGAAATACATGAAGCAGAGACGATATGTACACATATACATGTACACACACATCTTTTTCAAAACTATCAGTCTAGATTTGCACCCCTAAGTCTTTGGTTCTGTTCTCTAGTCACCCTATTATTCTTTATCAATGCACCTCTTTGTTTCCTGTATATAATTTATTACTTATTTTAAATGTAATAAGTAAATATATTAATTCACATGGTAGGCACACTTGGAATTACTATCAACATGTAGAAAACATTCAGATAATTTTTGAATACATGGAATTAAATGCCATATGAAAATCTTTCTAGGATTCTAGTAAAAGTAAGTTATAAAACTATTTCATTAAAAAGGAACATGGATAAAATGACTCTTTCTTTGGGAAATTTAAAATCATTCTGGCTGACCTTTCTTTTCTCCATTATTATTGAAAAGATCTTGGAATTCAATGTTATGTGAGGAGTGAAATAAGCCAGTTGGCCCTGAATAATTTAAATACGATCCTTCTTTTGCTTATTAGAGTGGAGCAATGGAACAAAAGCCAATGTGGCAGGGGCTGGAGTATCTTGGCCGTGACCCAAAGTGTACCTGGCTGTGAAGCACAGATTTTAAATGTTCAGATCATTACAGGATGCAAGGATGTTTATTGCCCTTGAGTAGAAGACCACATGTTCTCCATATTTACTTGCTGGATCCACTTATTGTACTGCACATCAAAAACTCTGAAAAATTAATACTGACTTAAATTTCTTTTTGTAATGAAGTATTTTTCTAAAATATAGAGTTTAGAAGCTAAAACAACTGAATTGCTCCATTTAGACTAATGACTTTCAGCTATGTTCTTAGCAGATGGTACAAAAGCAAGAGAAATTTTCCAATCATAATTGTCTGTACATTGGTATAATTTTCTGATCACAAAGGGCTGCTAAAATTGCCAGGATCACCCAAAGCAGTGGAATCAGCAACATGCAGCATCTTTTCACCTTTTATGGTCATCTAATGCTCTCTGTAGCCTATGAGATGCCCGTGTAATTCAAAAAGGGTAGATATGGATGCCACTTAGCCTTGGCCTGGCCTCCGTCTCTAGAGCAAATCTAGAGCAGATCTTCATAAACTATAATGGTGCTTGTATTTCATAATTTATTTCCAACTAACTGACTACCATTCATTTTAAAATTCACTGCACTGTAGTTCACCTAATAAATAGTGTAACTCTTACAAATACTACCTCTCCTTGAACATTGCAGTCTATTCCCTTTACAAGATCAGTGTATGAGTCAGCCTCCCAGTGCTATAACATGATTCCTGATACCCACACCTTTTAGGAGGAGAGATTTAATTAGCTCACAGTTTCAGAAGGTTTTACTTCAAGGTTGGCTTGTGGCAGGGCAGAAAAGCCATTGTTGAAGGGCATATTGGGGCAAAGACAGTTAACTCATGCTGGCTGGAAAGCAGAGGAAGTAAACAGTGCCAGAGAAGAAGGGGTGAGCGCCCTGATGTGGACCCCAAGGCTACACTTCCATGACTCATCCATAGCCAGAAGTGAGCTTGACCAATTTCTGGAATGGTAATTTCCAGAATGGAATTTCTAGAATGTGCTCTACCAATTTTCCAAGCCAGTTCAAATTGACACTCTGTCCTAACCACCCCAGTCATTCTTGTCTTTTATACCACATTTCCATTGACCATCAATAACCTACAGTCTTTATATCATAACAAAATGCAAACTTTATATATAAAAGATGCTTATATGCACACATCTCTTTACCTCTTTCCTTTAGAGTTGCCTACTAATTTGGACTGTTTTCACTGCATTGTCATTTATAGATAACATGCCTGCTAGTCTAGGTTTGTGTAGAAATTAGGAACTTTGTATGTTGTTGTAGTCTGAGTGTGCAAAGGAACAGATTTAATACAGGACACATAAATTTATAGAATTATCTTGTAATATTTACCTGAACAAGTTAAATGCAGAACAGTGCAAGAGATCTGTCCATGTGCTAGAGACCTGAAGAATCTAGCTGATGACCTGGATCTCATGGGAAGCAAGGGTCCAGCTGGAGGCCTAGAGCCCACTGCAATGTCTCATGTAAGTCTGTATCAAGGATCTGCTCCAGGAAAACCAAAAGGCCAGTGGTGGAAGCTAGAAAGTCAGCACCAGCAGGATGAAGGATCTGTGCAGCAGGCTGAGGGATCTGCACTGGAGCCAGGAAGCGATGCTGAATGTGCAGACCAGAGCTCTCCTGAACAGAACCGCAGGCCGGAGCCTCTCTGACTCTAATGACGAGGCCAGCCGAGTTCATTTTGGGAAAACCAACCACACCACAGCTTCTCCTGGGAAATTAGCAGCATGCAATCTTCCTCACCCAGTCTCCTCTTGTGCCATTCTGGAACAATCTTCAGTGGGTCTCCCACACCCAGAACCACAATGACTCAATTCACCTGGAGGTTCCTACTCAAGTTGACCATTAATAAGTCCACCACACAGGTGTTGTTCCTTTTGCCTAGAGCGCTTTTCTTCCAGGTGCTTACATAATTCCTTTCCTTCTACTACTTATGCCTCGGCTCACATATTACCTTGAGAACGAACACAGTGGTCACCTCTTCAGAATCATTTGTGGAGTTTTAAAGTCCACAGTGACATTCTTTGTCTCATGACTAATATTATCAATTTGTACCTTTCTTGTTTTCTACACATTAAAGGATTATTCTTATTACTGTGATGATGATGATGATGATGATGATGATGATGGCTGCACATAATATTCAAATCTTCATTGTCAGCTAGGTGCTTCCCATTTTCTTTTCTGCTAACAGTACTATGAGCCCCTGTTCTTCTTGCCTCAGTTTCCTCTGACTCTGGACACCCTCACAGCTTAAGCGTGTGACATCATTACAGTGTTTGGGTTGTTTCTTCTCCGATATGTGCACGGCCCATGCTAAGATACACAAAGTTCAGCTGATGCTAAAAGGAAGCTACGAATAAGATGTGCAATCACTTTAATACAAGAAAAAGTGGCTTAGTAAAAGTTCTGTCAATTGTATACATTTTTTTAAAAATCAGACTCTTTGATTTTCTTCATTGCCTTTTATCATTTTAAAATTCACCCATTTTTGCTCCAACCTTTATTATTTTCTTCTTTTTCTTATATTCTGAGGTAACTCTTTATATTATTGATTTGGGAAACTTTCTGCTTTATAAGTAGCATTGAAAGTGTGAGGTTGTGAGTTCGATCCCTGGCACCAAAAAAATTAATTAATTAATTGAAAAATATAGATAGATAGATAGATATGGCATTGAATGTTCTAGATTTCTTTCTTATGTTGCCTTTAGTTGTAAGGTTTCATATTCTGTACCTTCATTTCCCATCACTTAAAGGCATTTTTCTTTCCTTCAAGATCTCTTTATTTTTCAGAAGTGTGTTGTTTAGTTACCAGTTTTTATGGGTTGAATGTTATTTCCCAAAAGATGTCCAAACCCTAATCCTTGTTTCATAAAGTGAACTTATTTGAAAAAGAAAAGATGTTAAGGTCACTGTCATAATTTAGTTTTCCTGCATATCCCCAATATCATATCTAGCAAATTACAAAAATATTTTTCTTTTTCAATATTACAGAACACAAGCTTAGGGATGTCTGAACGAAAATTTCAAGGAAACACTTTCTCATCAACTTTCCGAAGGTTATACACCAACACATTGCTCCAGACTGGAAAGAATAGGCCAAAAACAGGACAGGAGGCATCACAATCCCAGACTTGAAATTATACTACAAAGCTACTGTAATCAAATCAGCATGGTACTGGAATCAAAAGAGACCTGAGGATCAATGGAATGGGTTAGAAGATACACCCCCAAGTACAAACACACTCAGCCACCTTATCTTTGACAAAGGGGCCAAACATGTTCACTGGAAGAAAGATAGCCTCTTTAATAAGTGGTGCTGGAAAAACTGGCTTTCCATATGCCAAAAACTAAAAATAGACCCAAGCCTATCACCATACACTAAACTAAAGTCAAAATGGTTCAAAGATCTAAACATTAAAACAGAAACACTAAATCTGCTGGAAAACAAAGTAGGTAGAACTCTTGAAAACATAGGAGTAGGTGGAGAATTCATGAACAAAAGTCAAACTG
>RJWT010026188.1:0-15906 GCA_004365215.1 Cuniculus paca | reverse complement strand
GGTAGCTGGATACAAAGTCAACACTCAAAAATCAATAGCATTCCTGTATATAAACAACAAACTCACTGAGAGAGAAATAAGAGAAACCACATCCTTCACAATAGCATCCAAAAAAATGAAATACTTAGGAATCAATCTAACAAAGGAAGTAAAAGATATATTCAGTGAAAATTACAGTACTCTGAAAAAACAAATTGAAGAGGATCTCAGAAAATCGAAAGACATACCTTGTTCATGGATAGGAACAACAAACATTGTGAAAATGGCCATTCTCCCAAAATTATTATACAGATTTAATGCAATTCCAATCAGAATACCATTAGCATACCACACAGATCTAGAGAAATCTTTCCTAAAATTCTTCTGGCACCAGAAGAGACCTAGAGTAGCAAAGGCAATTCTGGGCAACAAAGGCAAGGCAGGAGGCATCACAATCCCAGACTTGAAATTATACTACAAAGCTACTGTGATAAAATCAGCATGGTACTGGAATCAAAATAGACCCGAAGATCAATGGAATAGATTAGAAGATACAACCCCAACTACAAACACACTCAGCTACCTTATCTTTGACAAAGGGGCCAAACATGTTCACTGGAAGAAAGATAGCCTCTTTAATAAATGGTGCTGGTAAAACTGGCTTTCCATATGCTGAAAAGTAAAACTGTACCCATACCTATCACCATGCACTAAACTAAAGTCAAAATGAATAAAAAAATCTAAATATTAAAACAGAAACAAGACAAAGTAGGTAGAAATCTTGAACATATAGGGATAGGCAGAGAATTCATGAACAAAATGGGAAATGCTTCCCAGAATCAACAACTGGGATTTTGTCTTATTATAAACTTTTGCATGTCAAAAGAAATCTCCAACAGAGTGAAAAGAAAACCCACTAACTGGGAAAAAAATCTTAATCAACTTTCCCTCAGACAAAGGACTTCTGTAAAACATATAAAGAATTTTAAAAAGTCAGGTCCCCAAAATTCAAACACCCAGTCCATAAATGGGCATCTGAGATGAGTGTACACTTCTCAGATGAAAAAAAACAAATGGGAAATAAATGCTTAAAAAAGTGTTCAGCATCATTGGTCATTAGAGAAATGCAAATTAAAATAACACTGAGATTCCATCTGACTCCAGTAAGAATGGTCAGGATCAAGAAAACAACCAATAACAAATGCCAGAGAGGCTGTGGGGAAAAAAAGAACCCTTTGGTGGGGTTGGTGGGAGTGTAGACTGGTGCAACCACTGTGCAAATCCCTCTTAAACTGGGATTGGAAGTTCTATTTGACCCTGCTATTCCGCTTCTGGGCACATTCCCAGAAAAACTGAAAACATCATACCACAGTGATATATGTGTACCCATGTTTATAGCAGCGCAATTTGTAATAGCCAAATCTTGGAAACAACCCAAATACCCATCAACAGAGGAATGGCTAAAAAAGTTGTGGTATTTTTATATAATGGAGTGCTACTCAGCTATAAAGAAGGATCACATTGAGGCTTTTATAGGTAAATAGATGCGACTTGAGACCATACTTTTAAGTGAAGTAAATCAAACCCACATGTGTAAACACCATCTCCCTAGTGTAAGAAACTGAAAGAGTATATAAGACACAAAATCTTCAATAAATATTGTGAAAGGGTAAGAAACTGCTCAACAGGGAAAAAATAACTCAGGGAAAAGGAGAAAAGAAAGAAGGGAAAAGAAAAAGATAAATTTGTATATATACACTTAAGATAGTTAAGATGATTGTACTACTAATTCTATTAGTTCTTGAAACAAAACAGTTAACATTCATAGGATTAGATCAACTTAGCGTGTCTGTATCTGGTAATCTGAATAGCTCTTTTGATGATAACTATACAAAATAACAACCTTTGTTACATTCCTACCACCTTGTTTTGAAAGCTTATATTGTTATTGTTTTGGGCTCTCTGTTATTGTAATTTATTTGTCTCTTTTTTTCTTGTTTTTCTTGTGTTTTGTTTTGTTATTCCCTCTAACGCAGAAAGGATAGATGTACATGTATAGGCTTATACATGCCTAGAACTACTCATAAAGAGTCTACTAGAACTGATTTTATTATGTGTGATGGTATGAACAGCTACTTTGAAGAAAACAAGACATTGTGGTAGCCATTGCTGATTTCTTATCATCATGTTTTGAAGCCCAATAATGCTTTTATTCTTTGATTTGATTGGTTTTAGTCTGTTTTCTGTTATTTGATTTCAATATGTGAGAAGGTATGGACAGCTATTTTGAAGAAAACAAGAGACATTATGATATCCATTGTTGATTCTCTATTGTCTGGTTTTGAAGGTCTGTAATGCTTTCATTCTTTTGTTCTTACAGGTTTTATACTATTTTGTTTTCTTTGAATTTATTGTGTGTGAAGGTATGAACAACTATTTCAAAGACAACAAAAGACACTATGGTAGTCATTGTTAATTTCCTGTTGTCCTGTTTTGATGTCCTGTATTACTTGCATTGTTCTGTTCTGATCTGCTTTGTTCTGTTTTATTTTGTCTTGTTTTATTCTCTTTAAAATAAAAGAAAATTGATCTTTCTTCAAAGGGTAAATATGAAGACCTACTATATACCTATCCTGGGCATTGGAAAAGTGGCAGGAAACTAAGCAAAAAAAAAAAATCCTTGCCTTCATGGAATTTATATTCCAGTGAAGAAAGAAGTTTTCTGGCTGATATAATACTCAAGATCAGAATTTTTAACTGGCCTTTGTGACTAAAACAATAAGCTTTGTAACTAAGAAGACATATTTCCTGTGTAATTTTAAAAAACACTAAAAGTAGAAGTTTCTGAAAATCAAAAGAAGTCACCACTTACAAAAGAATGCATGGAGTGGTTGATCAAGGGGATTCAAGACTCTACCATCAAAAATGCTAAGTTGTGACAGGAAAGAGGCTGATGAGTGATTTCTGGTATCCTTTGCACAGCTGCAAACCAAGTAGTAGAGTATTGGATACTAGGAGTGCTTACACTGTTTGAGCACTGACTCTGTGCCATATACTCTGCTAGCAATATGTGTCTTTCCATGTACTAGGACTATTATTTCACATAATACTCAGCACTCATACAAATGAAGAGAATAAAACATTATTAAATACTTTTTGCAAAGTTGAAAATCATGATTTAAGGTCAAGAATTTTATTTGACTCACTAATTGGTGAGAGAATTGGCATGATGGTCAGACTGGTTCCAAGAGTTTTTGAATATATATATATAGTATATATATATATTAATGAAGAAATGTTAGCATTAGGTTCCTACGTGTGATACAAAACAAATGATATCCTATAGTACAATGTACTGTCACATTATTTTTTCTGCTGTCCTAGTTACTTTTTCATTGCTGAAACAAATTATCTGAAACTTAAAGTTAAGGGAGGAAAGGAAAGGTTTATTTAGTTCACACTTTGTAGAGGTTTCAGTCTATAATCCAAAACACAGGAGTGGCACATGGCAAAGAGGCAACAGTTCATGGCAGTGGAATATATTAAAAGTGAGCAAGAAAGATAGAGAGACAGAGACAGAGAGAGAGATCAAGAGAGATCAAGATCTTTGTGTCCCTTATATTGCATGCAGGCTACCCACCCTAGGGCAGGTGTAGCACTCACACCCTTAACCCCAGCATTGGACCATGAATCAATCACAAACTCTAGAGTCAGTCACCTCTGAAAAGTCTAGTTCCTATGACTACATGAGGTTTTGGGGAAACATTCAGACACAAGCCATAACAACTATAAATAAATTATTTTTTATCTTTACTTGACAAAAAGTCTCCCATGTTAATAATTTAACTTTACTAAGCCTGGGGCCAGTATTCAATAGTGAACAGTGAGTTCACACATTCCCCTAAAATACTTCTTGAGAGGCTCTATTAAACAATTCTCACATATGACATTGACTAACATGACAACCTTTGGGTCTTATTTTCATGTGTTTGATAATAAGGCACCTAAACATGAAAATAACTAAGTCATTTTCCTGGGATTTCCAGCTAGTTATCTAGAAGTAGATGTCATGCTGAGGTTCTTTTCTTCAGTACCCACACTGAAGACTGCCAAGTAGACAGACTTTGTGGGGCTCCGTGGGGGTGATTTAGATCATAGCGCTGTTTTTCTTTTGTGTTAAGTCTGAACTTGGTTTTTCCAGAGATTTTTTTTATTTGATTGCCTAAACATTTGTAACTCATTGGAAACTAAGAATTACTTGAACCACTTCTTTTGTTTCCCTGAAGGAAGATGGGCACAGCAAGCATGATTGATACAAAGTGAATGGTCCATTAACCACTTCGTACCCTTGGCTCCAAGACAAAGGCTGCAGAACCCCAGATTACACATATAGAAATTTGATCCCTTAGAGTTTATAGCAGCTCTTTTTTTCATTATTTTTGAAACACTTTCTTTCTCAATTTGTAGGGATTTATTTTGCTGCTGCTGTTGTTAATTTAGGACATTGCAATGTTTGAAGCTAGGAAATGCAGTTGTTAATGGTCTTCTATTTTTATAATTCTAAGGCTGAGCTGCATGGAGGAAAAGTCCAACTCTTCAGATAGTAAGTACTCTGTTCAGCTTCACAATGACAGCAAATTGACCTCACTGTTGTCCTTTCCTGTGAGTTAATCTTTAGGAAAAGGCTTCAGTATTATGTTTAGGGAATAGATAATAATTAGTGGTGTGACTGGCTTAAAGTTCCAGTAAGGCTTTGGGACACTTTCCTGTGTTTGAGGTGGTATGTCTCTATTATAGAAAGGTAAGGCAGAAAAACATGTAACTAACCAATCAAATATTTTATTTTAGTACTCTTACGAGATGGGAGAGAACAGTTTTGCCTTGGTGTAAAATGTGCTTCATTTCTGCTTCATTAAAAATGTGAAATTGATGTATAAGCACTGTCCTGAACAGTTTCTATAAATTATCTCAGTGGATGCTCAGACCATCGGTATGGTAAATTCTGTTATTGTTCCCATTTCACAGATGAGGAAACCTGGGGCAAAGTAGTTAAACAAGCTCATAAGAGTTCATAAGTGGTAAGAAGCAAAGCAATGAGATACAGGCTGCTTGACTGAAAGGCCTAGCTGAAGGGTGGGTTATATTACTTTCCCATATTATGCTGAAATAGAGATAACACATACAGGAGGAGCACCAGTGCCTTTTTTAGCCACAGCTCTGCATTTATGTCTTTCTAACTCTGCGACTCATCTTTCTGGGCTTCCGTTTCCCCGTGTAAGATGAAGGTTGGAAACAATTTGGATTGACTGGTCTCTGAGGTTCCTTCCAATTCTAAAGTTCTCTGATTCTATAATTGCATCCCTGACCTTAGATATAACACACACACACACACACACACACACACACACACACACACACACACTGCTTCACAAGGAAAAAGTCTAATCTTACTGAAAGTGCCCACTAAAATTCCAAGCTAAGCCCACAATCCCACCTAATCCTATTATTTACAACAGACCATTAGGAGCACACAATATTTTTAAAATCTGGTGAGCCAGGGTTTTGTTTGTTTGCTTATTTGTTTGTTTTTTAAGTTGTTAGTGGGCTATGATTTTCGGAAATAAAATCTTAATACCAGAAAAAAAAAAAGGTAAAGAAAACACTCAAAACAAATACTGCTCTCTCTTTAAATCATCTCTTTTCTGCAATGTTACCTTGACGACTTAGCTTCAGCTCATTAGATATGAGACTTTTTTAGTGTGTGAAAAGAGGGACGTTTTCCTCCTGTGGCTTGAGATTTTCTCTTGTTTTATGGAAAAAGGGAAATGTCAAAGGTAAATCACGAAATCCATCAGAAGGTAACCGGGTGCATCAACCAGAAGTAAACATAGGTGCTCAGAATGAAGATGCAATCCAATTCAAGTACATTCTTTTCTCCTTTCTGCTTCCCATCCCCATGACACACATTGCAACAACCTGGAAAATGTTACATTTTGGACCAGCACAGTTATAGAGCAGAGAGCAACAAAAGTGCCTGAAACATAATTGCATTATTTTTAGTGGCTGCAAGGGTAGGTGTATGTATCAGTTGAGGGGACAGCTCTGAAGAACCAAACCGGTCTGGAAATGCTAAAAATATTGTTCCCCCTCCAGCAATTGAAATTTTGAGCAAAGACTCAGGAAGCGGCAGGTAGGGAGATCAAATTAGAATTCATATCTCTCAGCTGTAATAAGCTCGTTATCAAGCCTGGAGAGAGCTCTAGGGGCTAACAGGGGTCAGCTAGGGACTCCACGTGATGGCAGGAGTAAGTTAAAAAGGGATCACGTGGAGCTGAGGAAAGAGAGGACTTATCTCCAGCATCTGGCATCCCAGAGCAGGGCCTGCGTGGAGCATGGCTGAATGATCCCAATTCGTACTGAAATCACTTTCCTTGCCGTGAGTAGGAGCCCAGCAGACGCCATGAGCAGTGTTGCAGGGAGCAGGGAGCGAGGCTGTCCCCTGACACATGTGTTTCCCGTTGATAGCTGGAGACAGCCCAGTAGCTGCGAGTCAGCCTGCTAAAGCCAGATTGAAGTATAGACAGAGTACGGTTTCAAAGCAGCCCGAAAAAGAACGGGAATGCTGTTCAGGAAATTCTTCAGGCATGGGCAGGGACTTGGCTACAGTTCTGCAGTTGGAAAATCTGACTGGGGCAGCTTCTGAATACAGGCAGGGCCTGCTTACACTCAGCAGGCTGAGTGGCTGCCTCTTTCCCAGCTGCTCAGCACACCCAGGACCGCGGGGGTTGCCTTCGGCAGCTTTGTGAAAGAGAGGAGGTAGGGGACCTTTCAGTTCTTGCATTCGTGTGCTCTCTGCACTTTCTAAGCCCTCTGCCTGCAGTTTGCTTGAGGCGATCTGAGAGTGTGTGTGTGTGTGTGTGTGTGTGTGTGTGTGTGTGTGTGTGTGTGTGTGTGTTAATTAAGTTAGAAGTGAATCCTTTAAACATTCAGTGTGGAGTTCTAATCTTTGCTTTCCCCAGCCCTCTTGAAGATCCGATTTTCAGCAATTAGGGGCACTTTTGAAAGTTAGGAGTTAGCTGCTAGCGCTATGTATGGTGAAAAGGAAAAGTATGTGGACTCCCTTGGGCTGTCACCGTGTTCCAGCCATCTGTAACTTTTCCTTAATGCATGGAGGGGCTGTTCATTGGCAGTAAAGATAACTCTACCTGGAGTTATCTGTATTCCTTCTTCAGAAGAGTTTTAAAAGGGGGCGTTTTAGCAGGAAATGGCTCTGGTTTTGGGGAGGGAATCACAGTTGGAAGTTTCTATTTTGGATCACACTTTCAGCGTGTAGGAACAGATATAAGTGCACGAGTTCCTGGCATCTTTTATTTGAATACGGGATTCTGACTGTCATTCTGTGAGGTGTGGATGTCAGTGGTATATTTGCCTAGAAATGTGCTGGATTGTAATTCTGTTTCCATAATCGTTTCCAGCTTTTTCAGTGGAACAGTTACAGTTTTCCTCTCAAAACTGTCCTTGTTCTATGACCACAGAGAAAGCAGTAATTCACTCAAAGTCATTATTAAAAAATGAAGACAAACAGGTGTGTTACTTAATTGATCAGTTGGTTTTATTTTATATGTAACTGAAAATAGTGCTTTTAAAAAAATTTTTTTTAAATAATTACCAGCACAGGTTGGGATCTGTTTTTCTTTTCAGTGTTAGTTTTTCCTTAAGCATATCAGCTATTTTGTAATACAGTTTTTTTTTTTTACCACCTAAGAAAGATACGTTTTTTTGTACATTTAGTATTTAGAATGTACACAAGACAGAATAGAGTTTAAGAGACTGGTTCAGCTCAGATATAACTACTAAATTTCACTATAGCTAGTGACCAGACCTTTTGGGTTCTATGAGAACGTGTGAGTTTTCGTCACTGTTCTGAAATCTCTAGACATGTGGTTCACAGTGACAGAGTCAATTTAAGGGGCAGATGTGGGGTATGGCTGAGGTATCTTCTTCTTCATTGTAGAGCTAGGGTCGGTAGCCAGAAGTTCACCCTGTTGGTAGAAGATCAGGATTGTTAGCCAGCAATTATTTTTTCTGTGCACATTTGTACTTGGAGGAGGGAAATGGGATGTGACTGGAAATAGGATATTTTGTTCTCGTGTTCGCTCACGAAAGTTTTCTTTATTACACTCATCTGTGTGTTAGGCTAGGCTGGGTGCTAGAACTGCAGGATTCCCTACAAAGCAGGCAGTGCTTTTAGAGGTCAGGGCAGACTGTGACTTTTTTTCCCTAATGCCAGTGCAGATGAAGAGCTGACATGAGCCATAGCCAAGCCCACTACCAGTGAAAAAGGAGACTTCAGTGAGCTCAAATGTCATACCCCTCTAAATTTAGTGCTTGTCAAGCGTTCAGCAGAAAGAGGCGTGAAACAGCAACTCCAGGTTGCAGGATTATGGAGAAGGGTGGCTGGAACTTGGAAGATATTCTGTGTTTCTCTCTGTTAGAAATAAAGAAGGAAAAAAACCAAACTCCCTTGACATTTCAAAGGGAAAAACAGAAATGTAGTGAAGAGGACAGGGAAGAAGAAATCCAGGGCAGAGGTGGAGCAGTGAGGAAAGAAGGCTGGCCACACCACAGACTGTGCAGGGCGGGCAGAGGGAGGAGACATTTGTGCAGGAATGGAGCATGCTTTTTGGAAACAACACAACCCACCAGGCACTGACTTGTTGGGCTCCAAGTGTGCAGGTAAACCACGACCCCACTGCAAAAGGATCATCTTCCTCTCCTCACAGTGGGAGACCTGGTGGTCAGCCCATCCAGCTGTGGCTTCTGGAAGTAATCAGAAAACACATTTTGTAAGAGTAGCCCCACCCCAGGGCTCAGGTTTCCCAGGCAGGGAGGGAGCAGATTCTTAAGGCTTTATTTTTAACCCATATTTGTTTCTTGGGGAGATATTTCTGCTACAGGCATTGAGTGAAGGCACCAGGTGGGAAGAGGTGAGTGACCACAGTCAGTAAAGCTTTTTGTTCAAAACCCTGCCTGTGTTTTATTAAGACAAACTTTTGGAAGAGTAGGTGGAGCTATTTTGTTTTATTCTGATAAAGAAATTTATTTAATTTTTATTTTTTATTTAAATAAAAATCTCCAAGGGCAATTACTGCATTTTTGTTGTAGTTGGGTTCTACAAAGACATAAAACCAACAGACTACACAGAATATATGAAAGAGAAATTTGTTATGGTTACTGGCTCATGCAAGCGATTCCATAACAATAATCTGCAGTTAGGAGACCCGGGAAGCGCAGTGGTATCACTCAGTCCAAATCTGAAGACCTGGGTACCAGGAGAGCGATGGCAGAACTCCTACAGAAGCAGGGGACCTAAGGGTTGAAGAAGCAGGAGAGAGAACAGTGGTAGGGACCACACTGATGTAAGTTCTAGAGTCTAAAGAGTATGTGCCAGCTCAAGGACAGGAAGAGAATTTTCCTTCCCTCTGCCGGTAGATTCTATTTGAACCCTCATTTGAATGCATGGTACTCACCTACACTGGTGAAGACCATCTTCTCTCAGTCCACTGATCCACATGGTGGTCCCTGATGAAGACGTCCTCATAGACTTACCTCTAAATAATGTTTTATCAGCTATCTGGGAATCCCTTAACACAGGCAAGTTGACAAATAAAATCAATCACCATACTGATGAAAGTGACACTGACTTTATAGGATGAGAAAGTTTGTGGAATCATAGATTTGAGCAGCTGGAAGGAATTTGGGCTGTCCTCTAGTTCAGTATTTCTCGACTTTCAGTAATATACAGGCTCCTTTTAATAAGTGAAGAAAGATCGATAGTCTCTTTGTTGACTTAACTACTTTTAAAATGTGTACAAACAGGGAAAACTCACATAGTGTTTACCTCTTTATTCAATCTTTTATCTTCTTCTGAAGTTTTAAAAAATATAACTGACAAATAATTATGTGTATTTAAGGGGTAAAATGTACTTTAGAAAGAAACCTGTGTACACACTAGAGATAGATTCATTTGAGCTAATTAACATATCTGTCCCTTTAACAGCTTATCATGTCTTCATAAGAAAGTTAAAAATTCTTTTAGAAATTTTGTAAAACACCTATATGTCTAGTCTTACAGAAATTTCTGAATTAAATACAAAGAAAATATGTAATCAGATTATTCACGATGGTCTGCGGTACAGGATGTTTTACTGGAATTTAAAATGGCCTACAACATAAACAAAGGAGCGATAGTCACCTGGAGATTATTTTAATTTTTAGCACTTTCATACTTATGTGTCCTGGAAAGGGTTTTTTTTTTTGTCTCTTGAAATTTACTTTCACTTCTGTGCTATGATGTCCCCTGACCTGAACCTGAAAGAAATGTGCTGTTTTGATACTTTCTCATTATTCATGAGCATAAGAATAGGGTTGTTGCTGCCACGATGAGCATACAATGTGGTAGGAGCCTTTATTCCTAAAGCAGGTCTGTAGTTCAGAGAACAGACTTCGCCTAAAGAAGCAAATAAAATAATTTAAGTAGAGAACTTCCAGATCGTTGGGAAGATCTGAGGATCACTGGTGGATATATATGTTAAGAGGTGCAGTTCCTGACCAGTTCTGGCTTTATAGAAGACTCCTTTTGGAAATCTTGGAGGTAATGACTTTAGAAACACTCCTGTCTGAATTTCTGATGTACCCCAGATATTTTCCTATAATAGGATTTTGCAAGAAATTTCATTTAAAAGGGGGTTTTGATACCGTATCAGTGAAGATTACACTTGGCTGCAAGTAACCAAAGCTCGCTCAAAGAAGTCTAAACATGAATGAGGCTTTTTGTGCACACAGGTGTAGATCAGACTGACACTGCCTAGGACTATGGTGATATCTGCACCCATGTCTTTAGCAAGCAGAGCCTCCTCCATAAGCATTTAAACTTATCACCACATTCTCATCTCTAGGAGTCTTGTTTCTGACTTGGAGACCATGCTACATCAGGTAGCATTATAATGGAATATTGTTATTAGAAAATTCCTTGGAAACCTCCTGGTTTCTCAATATCTACTTTCTCTGAAATTGCGTTGGGAGAATTCTCAAATTTCTGAAAACACCCCTCCATGATTCTGTTGGGACCAGCCAGGAGCTAATCCATAGAAGTGTGTTTTTTAGACCTTGCTGTGGCTGAGTCTCTCATCTACTGTAGGAATCCCTGGATAGCTCTGGTGAAAGATCCCGCCAGATGTAAAGCGAAACTGTCAGTGATGGTGAGCCTCATGATGTCACAAGGCAGCCTCTGGTGGTGGCTCCTCTTTCAAGCTTTACCAAGTTGAGCCAAATGTGCCTCTTTGCACTCCATGATCCATCGTTCCTGTCATGGCCTTTCAGGCCCCCTCTGAGGTTGGTGATGGTCCTTGGTGCAGAGAGACTACATGGGCTTGGGAGAGAGACTACATGTCAACCTGGTCAGAAATCTTGGATTCTCGGGATGTCAGTTTTTAAAGGTGTCAGATTGTTCTCAGATGTGTTCTGTTCCTCAAAACCTATGATAGTTTTAATTCTAGGGCTCTTCTCTTGGTTTAAGAATGTTCGTCTTCTTTTCCCAAAACTGTGCATCTTAGGGTATGTACCCCTCTGTTTTTCTTGCACTATTGCCTTTACCACCTCTGAAAAATACTAATCTCCTAACGAAAGTGTGGTTTTGTTAATTCAACTGCAGTCTTCTGAGTAGTACTATCTCCAGTGACCAGGACCCTGTCCATCTATTAAGTCAGGAGAAGAGGTTGATTGTCTGGGAGAGAAAGCACGGCAGAAAAAGATAAGTGGCTGGTGATAATCACCTTGCAGCAGTGGGACAGTGATAATTTTATGACCCAAGTCCAGGCTCATAGACACAGATTGGGATTCTGCCTATGTGACCATGTGCAGGTCTTATCATCTTCACGAGCCTCACTGTTTCTATTTTTTAAAGAGAAAACAAGACATAAATATCTGCCTTCAAGTGCATAATGTCTGTGATTCACTATATATAGTGCATTATAAACAGGAAGCACAAAATATTTTAGATGCTCGTAGAGCTAAAGCTAGGTAGGATAAGTAGCACCAGACAAACTGAACAAGAAAATGAAACAGGCAGATCAAGAAAAATAATGAAGCGTTGAGATAGTCAGCAAAGGAGAGAATGTTTTATGTCCCCCTGTGCAGTTACTTTTCTGTGTTGCCTGAAGTTCTCCACAGATTCCGCTGCTCCTTTGTTTCACCTTTGCGGCTGCACAGAAAGGTGACTGTGTTCATTATTGTTTCAAGTGCCTGTTGCAAAGTGTGAATGGCCTCCTATAAAGGAAACTATGTAAGCTGTGGCCCCTGACCTGCCTCTCAGACAGGTCTGCAGGACTGGAGGAAGAACATGTCACCATGGTTCACTTTCCATGTAAATCCCCAGAGATTGCTGTGCTGGAAAACCCTTCGTGGTGGTTGTACTAACGGAGCTTGGAGTGTGCAGGTGGATGTGGATGGAATTACTTTATTTTTCTTTTTTAACTGATAAAGCAATGCCACCCGTGAAAACTAGCATAATTTCCTGATACAAATTAATTGCCAAGGATTAGACACTCTCTCCTTGTTCCGACTACTTCCCCTTGCCAGGATGATAGGATCAGACTCTCACAAGAGTGCCCTGACTTCCATATGACACGTTCTGAATGCCTGAAAGCCCTGCTGTTACTTGCCAATGTTGAACTATTCAGTCACTGAAGCTGCTTTGATAGAGCTCAGAGTAAATAAATAGCAGGGCTCACTCCCTTCTTCAAGATTATTCAGCAACATCTTGTTGTACTAACCCCGAATGGGGTTGCAGTCCCTGGCCTGGTGTATTTAATGAAGAAAAATGGCTTAAGGATAAAGACAGCAGAGACAATGGAAGAGCAGCTCTGTATTGTTTCTCTTTTATTCCATTCCTTACCTACAGTTGTCTTCCCTTCCTATTCCATTAGTAGGTTGTTGCTAGCTCTTTCCTTTTGTTTCATTCCCTCAAAAGTTGGTTTTTTGTCTGTTGCTCGATATGTGTTACCAGCATTGTTATCTACTTGCCTCCACGGTTTTGAGCATTGGTAATAGACCAGAATCTGGACAGCATGGTCTTTATCAAGTCTCAATAAACATTAACTTCTCAAGTTGGCTTCATGCCTTGAAGGTTTGTGCCCTTGCTTCTGTCTCTGACAGAGTTGCCCTTCTTGCTCCCACATTGAGGATCCAAACAGCAGGTCACAAACCAGCATACCACAGGCTGACTTGTGGGTGCATTTGGCTTACAAAATGGTGTGTGTGTGTGTGTGTGTGTGTGTGTGTGTGTGTGTCTAGGGGAGGTTGTTTAAATAGTTTAAATAGTTTAAAGGCATTTAAACATCCAAAGATATCATATAAAAGTCTAAAAAGCTACAGGCAGCATCCTTAGCCTACGTTGTCAGAGTGCAGAGATTGGAGGGTTTGGGCAGATCCTGTATACTTAAGTAACACATGCCCACTTCATTCATTGGCTTCATCTTTCTTTTCTTTCTTTCTTTTTTTTTTTCTGCAGTGTTGGGGATGGAACTTGGGGACCAATTCATGCTCTGTCACTGAGTTGCACCCCAGTTTTAACACCACCCATACATTAGTCAACTCAGTTTTTCTCAGTAGTTTCTCAACTGAACAACAGAACACAAACAATGATTTGAGCCGCCATTTTCTCAGTTCTCGCAAGGGTGGTGGGGATGGTGCTATTTTAGGAGAAAACTTGGGCCATAATTAAGTTATTGCTTAGTTCTCTCTCAGATCACCACTGAGATGGCTAAGTGTCTATTGAGAAAGAGGTACAGGCAGACACCGTGGTAGCCAGAGCAAAAGTCCCCAAGTTAGATATTAGTTAGTCCCCCAAAAGTTAGATATTCCTTGGAGTAACAGCTGAATAGGACTGCAGGTCAGAGGAAAAGATTTAAGTATGGTCAAAATGAAAACAGTCCCTGGCTACCGTGATGGAGGTTGCTTAAGAAAGAGACTAAGAACATTCTAGGGTGATGGTAATGTTCTATGCCATCTTTGAATGGTGTTTACAAAGAAATGCAGATTTATAAAACTTATTAAGTGCTACTCTTAACATTTCTATCAAGCAAATTATAAAAAGGCTTACAAAATAAGCAAGTGATAGACATACATGCATGTGGCGTATACATCCATACACAGAAGCACACAAAGAACATACTTTCATCTACTGTT
The DNA here is from genome assembly GCA_004365215.1 of Cuniculus paca. Lineage (NCBI taxonomy): Eukaryota > Metazoa > Chordata > Mammalia > Rodentia > Cuniculidae > Cuniculus > Cuniculus paca. The sequence continues at coordinate 1,680 of RJWT010026188.1, read as the reverse complement.
ATGCTGGTTGTTTCTGGTACATTGACTTAAGAGAAAAAGATGAAATGACTAACAATGAGATGTGCGTACCCTCTCAGACCACAGATTTCTTCATTTCCAGTTTTGTGAGCACAGGTAATAGCTAAAGATCCTTGCCAGACAATTGTCAAGGGAAAGTCTACTCGATCAATGCTAATTTTATGGAACTATTGAATCACTACAGAAGGATATGCCTAATTTGTTGTAGCTATTTTTTTCATGACACTGTAAAAATTTATGAATTTCAGAGACATACCAAAGATGGTTTATTTCCTGGGAGAAAATGCCTACTCTTAGAGTAGCATGCACCCTGAATGAATTATTGTAATTATTCAATAACTATTGAATAATTTGACTTTAATACCCATGTTGAGAAATTCTAGCTAATACAATTATAAAAATATGTTTTTAATTAGTAATCATGGTGTTCTGTGGAATTACTCAAATACATCTGGGAGCATTTCACACAAAAATTAACAGAACAGATTTTTCATTCACTTTGTGTCCAAATTTCTCTCTCTCTCTCTCCCCCCCCTCTTTCTCTTTCTCCCTCCCCCCTTTCTTTCCTTTTGTCTGTGTGTGCATGAGTATCATGACAGGGATTGAGCCAAGAAGTGCTCTAACATTGAGCTACATGCCTAACCTTTTTTATTTTGAGACAGGCTCTTGCTGAATTGCCCTAGGCTAAACTTGAACTTGTAATCCTCCTGCCTCAGCCTTATGTCCAAATTATCAAGCTGAATAACTTTAGGCAGGTTACTTGACATTTCTGTTGCTCAAATGCTTCATCTATAAAATATGGATAATCACATTGTGTGTCTTGAAATCATATGTCTGCGACAAATATATAAAAATTGTAAGTATCTGGCACATAGGTACCATTGCACAAGTGTTTGTTGTAATCTGCGGATACTTTCTTAATGTTAGAAAACTGATGGTTTTGTTGTGATATGTCTGAGTCTTGTTTAAAAAGGCAGGTATGTAGTGGTTGTTGAAATTAATGTGAGAAAAAAGTTCAAGTCAAAAAGATGGAAGCCAGAATTTCTGGGAAGCACTAGTTTTCAGTTTAGCCAACTCTGCTTTTGTCACTAAGTTGCTCTTCAACCTTGATTAAGTCATTTCACCTCCTTGAACTTGGTTTTCTCATCTGTTAAATAAAGATTTGGACTTTATATCCTCCACATTCCCTTCAACTCCTGTGTCTCACTCTCTGATCTCAAGTGTTTGAGTCGTGTTCATTATTATTTTATTACACAGCTTGGTCTCTAAGTCACAGGGGAGCCATAGTAGCTGGACTGTGATTGTCATTATCCGGCCTGTCAGAAACATCCACAGGGACTTCAAAGCACTGGGCTTATACAATGAAGGCAGTGGTTTTGGTGATAGAACCGTGGAGGTGCCCTGATGAGGTAGATGCAGCATCCTTCCCCTATGAAAATGTCATTATTAAAGCTATGGTCAGGTGTATGGACGTGTTCTCTGTTCAGGGGTATTCATTTCACACATTTGTGTCTGGCCCTCAACTTGCAAAATCAGGGACCAGGTTTAGAATGATATGTCTGAGTTTCTTTGATCAAATGTTACCTCCTTCACGAAGTTATCCCCAGCATTTTTGTCTTTCTCCAGAGCCCTCATCTAGTAACATAAATATAATAGATTCTT
>RJWT010026187.1:0-15914 GCA_004365215.1 Cuniculus paca | reverse complement strand
TTTATGATGAAAAAGAGCACTTTTCTATAACCAGTGAATAACATGTAGTTTTAGGAACAGGCATACACTTTTTAAAATTCTCAGTATACACTTAGGTGGATCATTTAAATTTTTTATCGTAGCACATCTTGTTAATTCTTCACGTGAGACTTTTTAGTCTATTATGTTATCTGATTTTTTTGCCTTTTTTTGCCATCCCACAATATATATAATATATATTATATATATATTTTTTTTTCTTGAGATGGTCTCATGGTGTTGTTCAGACTCTCCATGAACTCACTGTGTAGCCCGTTGGCCTTGAATTTGCAGTAGTTCTCCTGCCTCAACCTCTTGATTAATATTTTCACATGCAAGATTGTTTTTCTTTTCTTTCTATGCACAGTTTTTATTTGGTGCACTTTTCTTCCTTGAACAGCCCCTTTGCAGGCGCCTAGACTTGTAAAGCTTTGAGCTGCATCTTTATTCTTTTATACTTACTTCCTTGTCTTTGATGTATGTTGGTCCTACAAAAAAGCTGATTGCTTTATTCATCTACCTGGTTTATTTGCCAATGGTGTAATACTCAGGAAGAGGCCTGCATTATAAAAAGAGTGGAGAGAGGCGTTTATGTTATCATTCTGATATGTTATCATTATTGTAGGGGACAGTGGGATGTAAGCTACTTTTTCCTAATTATAAAACTTCTGTTGTTATTTAACTGTTATTTTCTAAAGATGGCCATAGATTTAAAGACAATAACATGCAACTACCTAATGAGGAACACTGGAAGAAGGCAAGAGGCAATTGCCTATAAAAAGATATTAGATTGTTAAATTTAACATAAAATCAAGACAGCATTTTCTCATTATCTGTGATGTTTCAAGAAAAGGATTGATGATGAAAAGATTGCCTAGAGTTTCAATTAGTCTAAGACATTTAAAAATGAATACAGTACAATTTTTATTAGGATTATTTTCTGACTTTTTAAAATTAAAATGGAATTATACAAGTCTCCATATTGTACAAGTGCAATAACTACTTATAATCTGAATTGATGTTTCCTTCTAAAGTATCAGTATGAATTTTTAAATATTTCCCTTAGTAAAAAGAATGTAAGGACCATCTACAGCTTTGTATTAAAAATGTAGTTGGGAAAGTTGGTGGCTGCCTTATGAAATCTTAACCAGGTCTGCCATTAGGGCTTTCTGTGATGAGACCAGTATTCATTTGTACCATCCATTGAGATAGCCGATGACTGTATTGGTTGTTTGGTATGTAGTGTGTGTAGTTATGCAACTAAGGAATGAAAGTATTCATTTTATTTAATTGAAATGTGATCAGCCATACGTCTGCTGGCCACCAAGTGAGACCATGCAGTTAGAAAGTGCTTCTCTCTGCTTCTGATATGTACAAATAAAATTAAGAGAGAAGTTTATTATTTATTTAATGTTTATAATCAATAGACTTAATAGATTTTTCAGTGGCATAAAGTAGTCTTATCAATGGTATTATCAAAATAATATAAATTATTTTCTTATTCTACTCATGCTGCCTTTTATGGGAAAATATTTCTATTGAGGAAAAAAGTTTTAATTTGCTCATGAAATTAAGTAGCAGTTGGGTGTGTGTATTTATGAATGTGTGTCAGAAATGGAACATCAAGTTGCATTGGTATGTAGGATGGAGTTTCTGTGTGTATTTGGTGGGCATTAAGAAGGATTTTTTTTTAAAAATTGAAGTAGTTACAATATTTTGTACTGTCAACCTTTTTATAGAAACAAATAGTGAGTCATTATTTGAAGTTTGAAAATTGTGTTTTCAGCTAGGATGTTGTATCTAAAAGTGCAGATTTTCTGGTAATCATAAGAAGCAATTTATACAAGTGTCAAGAAGTAATTAGGGTTATCATCTTTTCGTCATGCCGTTTAAACATAAAATGAACTGCTTTAAATGATGGGATTAACACTTCAGTGATTTATAAGATCACAAGAAATTTTTCTTTATGTTTACACATGTTTTCCTAAGCAGTTCCTGACTGTTTCAGGGAAACATTAGACCAGGAATTATAAAGGTACCTCCAAAGCTTGTATGTGTAGTAATTTGGTTTTATGTATCAGTAAATCAGTCACATGAGCTACAATTTATTCAGATTAACTCTTATTCACTAGCTCAATGATTATTTTTAAAATTTCTTCCAAGACAGCAATAGTTGCAGCTATGAACAAACAATTTTCCTGATAGCCTGTAACAGAAAACACTTCATTTTAAAAAGAAAACTGAATTTTGGATCATTTACTTAAGGCATGCTTCTACTTGTGCATTGATTCCAATTTAAAATTCAAATTTTAACAAATGAAAGTAATATTTTTGCCAGATATATATTTTATAACTAAAATGAAAGGACAAATAAATATACTTTATGTGGCAAGTTTATATTATATTGCCTCACCTACCAAAATACATGACTTTGAAGGTGTCCTTTGTTTCAGATATTTTGAAAGTACTGTGAATAAATTGAACAATTTCCTTTAAATTTTAAAGATAGCCTTAAATTTATGGAACAACTCTCCTATTTTTGGCCATTAAAATACTCTGTAGTAAATTCTTTTAAAATGTCAGCCTGATACTTGGTCTTAATGTAAGGCAAAGGGTTTCTAGATGTGTCCCCCATCAAAAAACAAACAGAAAAGCAAACAAAAACCACAATTCATTCTAGTAGTACAGGGAAGAACACTTTTTCTTTGAATTTTGTAGCACCAATAAGTAAATGCAATTAAGAAAGGGATATTTTTCCTAAATTTTTTCTACATTCTTGTAACCAGATCAGCAAAATCATCCAGTCTCCTTATACTTGTTTTACGTCTTTATTCTGTTACTTAAAAAAAAAAAAGCCAGTGTGGTGGCACATGCCTATAATTCCAGCACTCTGGGAGGCTGAGGCAGGAGGATCACCAGTTTGAGGCCAGTGTGAGCATTTTATTGAGTTGTAAACACCGCCTTAAACACAAACAAAAACAAAAGTAGTACTGGAGGAAGTAGCTCAGTAATATAAAGGCCCTGGGTTCAACCTCCAGTACTAGAAGGAAAAAAAAAGCTGTTAGTAATTGATACAGTATTCTCTAATAATTGTAGGAACACATTCCAGTCGTCGTCAAACTCTTCATGTCCATTTTTAAAAAAATAGTTTGAAATCTATATAAAAACCTGGGAAAGCAACCTTAAAACAGGCTTTGTAACCCATAGAGCATCTTCTGACTTGGGCAAGTGTCTTAGTCATCCTGAGGTAACTAATGAAATAAAGATTAAACATGATAATGTTTACGACAGCACAGTGAAAATGGCGAGATACCCACGTGCTAACACAGTTCTTAGTTTTATTTCTCTAGAACATTTAGAACAACTCGAGGTCTTCATAAGATTTAATATTTTATAAAAATGGAAATAATGCTATTGTAAATGAGGGGAAAGAGGTTGAAGGGAGGGGAAAAAGAAGAATAGTCTTATATACAGGTAGAAGTTCCTTGTGGTGAATGTGATCATTGTGTATTTCTAAAATGTACCAATAAAATTAATTTTAAAAAAAGAACTAGAACAAGTAACTTACATTCAGTATGATTGTTTTCCACTTTCTTGATTCTGAGGATACAATAAAAATTTGGTTTAAATTAACATTACTGTGTTACTTTTTGAAAGTGGAAAATAGCTCAGTTTCTAGAAAAACTATCAATTTGGAAATATAAGATGTTACTACATAAAATTGTTGATATTGAATTGATTTTGACCTGAAAACAGTAATTCCATGTGGTTTCATCTCAGGGGCTATTGAACTAAATGATTTCAGTCTTTGGAAAATTGAAAGCTTTATTCATAATGATCTTCCTCCAGTGCAAAAGATCTACACTGAAAGATGACTAAGTATTTGCTTTTTTGTTAGTAATACTTAAATAAAATGAGAGATTTTTGGAAATAATCTTAATTACTTAGTCAAGAAAATTTTAAAAATCTGTCTTCTTTAAAAATGCCTTTTGGTGACTTCTATAAAACTTCAGAATAGCCATAAACTGTTAAGTGTACCAGTATCTTGAGTTTGGTACAGTGAACATGACAAACTAAAACTCTGAAGAACCAGAAAAGCTTTTTATTATTCAGTGTATATTTTCTTCCAAATTATTTGTTGCATATGCAACGAACAGTCTTATCAAATTGAAGATAACAAATATTCCTTAATTTGAAATGTTTCAATTTTTTCTTATTTATAAGAATGTATAATTGACAAATCATATTATATAGTTAGTTTTTATACAGTGCACGTAAATTAAGTTTGTTGAGTACTAAACTTTGGATTCCTTTTTATATTCTAATTTTAGTCATATTTTATGCCAGTTCCTCTGAACTTCATCTCAAAATAGTTTTTTTTTTTTTTAGAGAAATTAAATAGATACATTTTGGCCTAGTCTGAGAATTTAAGATCAGATGAATAAAGTCAGAAATATTTGAATGTTTACTTGAAAACCTCTGTAGTAAAGTGATTTGTGAAAAAAAATTCTTCATCTAGTAGATGTTCATTATTTCTTTAAAAATGCAGAACATTGATCTCCTTTAGTGGACATTTACTGTCCATCTTCATGATGGAGAAACTAGGAAATGTTGCGTAATATTCTCTGCCACAGGTACAGACAGAGTGTGTCTACTGTTCATCTGTTCACAAAGAAAGTCACTTCTCACTGATGGGTCTCCCAAGTACTAAAGATTGGCAGGTTGAGAAGGTGAGCAGGAATATATTTAAATTTATTCCCCTGTTCCAGTCCTAGTGGTTTCTTCTTCTACTTTCTAAAATACACTTCCTTCAGACTCTTGGGCAAGCGCTGGTCACATGATGCAGCTTGCTGTGCAGAGTTAAGAGTCTGGGTAGGAGAGTACATGGTAAGCACGGGGTGTTACCTGTCAGTTCCATATCAGAAAGCATTCATTTTTCAGCCAGCAATACAAACAAAACTGAGTGGCATGAACACACACATTATAGACTATGTCACCAATTTTATGGTCACTGTTAAAAGCAATGTTCTTTTCCTAGGTCCTGGTATTGAAATGAATATAGAAATGTTAACACTTGAAGGTTAGCTATAGGCAAGAATTGAAACTTTAAAAACAAAACTCAATTTAAAAATCCTTGCAGTAATCCCTCATGAAATGAAAATTTGAATTATAGTTTATATGAATCATTCAATATATAATATCAATGAATAATTATTAAATTCCATCTGATTCATAAACAGTTTAAGTATCAGAGGAATCTACCCTATCATTGATTCCTCCTGTCTTTCTCCTCCCACCCTCCATCCATCTTTTCTATTCCTCCTTTCTGTGTGTATTACTTTCCCCCTCTCTTTCTTTTTGTCTTTCCATTTAGATGATTGCCATTAACAAGGTGGAACATCTTGAATTCATTACCACAAACATTTTTTGTAAAAAAAAAAATTGTAGAAGTGTTTTTAGAATTCCAAATGTGACACAAGCAACACCCCTGCTTCTGCAGTATTGAGGTGCCCCTTTTACGCTCTGGCAGGGAAGGAGTTGTAAACCAGCTGTTCTAGTTGGCTCCTTCAAGCCCTAGGACTGGGCTCCAAGAAGGCAGGGTGGGACGGCACTGGAATCTCATTTAGGTGGATTTGGAACAAGGAGCTGAGACTATTAAAATTACACTTTTGAAACTCTCCAGATTTCTGCCCAGGGCAGTTTCTTTCCTCCCCCATGTCTCCATAATGGACCTTTATGCTTCATTTTCTGTTTGAACTTCCTCTTGCTCCTGGCTGGTGTTGCTCTTCCTCTGGCTGATGGCTGCATCAATCCACAGTCTCAGTGATTTCCTCCATTTCCCAGTCCTTGAAGCATCTCCAGACTATTGAGGGTTTCTAAAGGCTTTCACTGTTAACAGTAAAAGAAAAATAAAGTGAACCAGAGTTCCATCCTGCACCACCATGGAAATAAGATTCTGCTGTTCTGGCATTTGATCTCCCAAATCACGGCTCAAGTCTTAGAAGTAGTGTGAGGGCCTAGAAGGAATCTGACCCTTGTTCCACTGCACCACCACTTTTGCTGCCAGGTACCCCATCGCGGGGAATTTGGATTTGTGACAAGTCACCTGCAGTGCTGGCAGTTTTGAAGGAGCAGAAAGGGAGAGTACAGGAAAAGGGAGGGAGACAGTCACAGACAAGGAATGCCCAGGTGGGAGCTGCCAGCTTCTCTGGTCAGTTCTTGATGTCAACCGTGGCACCCAAATTACCCACTGCTGTATATTTAGGTAAGACTTTCATATTGTTAAACCTAAACACTGAGTACACTGAAAAAAATCATTCGTGACATTTTACTCCAAACTTTAATTTGTGCACTGATCAGATTAAATTTCTGATTTTCTTTATTATAAAACAAATACATTCGTTTCCTTTTTCTTTTCTGGGGAACATATAATTAAGACTGTGTGCAAAGAACTCTGTTGTGGTAAACTTATATTACTGTCCTTGCATTCTTTTAAGCCGGGGGCCAAAGGAAAAAAAATATGGAGATATTCTTCCACAGTAATTTAAAAAGAACAATTCTAACAGTGTGGTGCTTCTCTTTTTGTCAGTCCACAGTCATCCTTCATAACATGACTGATGCTCTGGTACTGAGAGAAGCAGAAGCATGATTGCCTGAAAGAAATACAATTTAAAATGGATTTTTCATAGCTCGGGGCTTATTAGTGTAGACAAAAGAAAACAAGAGCATGATCTTTTCAGGTGACATGTTCATCATAGTGAAGTTGGTTATTAAAGCAACCCACTCATCTACTCAGCGAGGATTAGGCCAGAAGAGTGAAGAAACCAGGGTTTTCTGCAAATTAAGACATTTTTCCCCCCTAATTTGACAATGTCTACAGGTAAGACCAAATGGATTGTTTTCTACTTTCCACTAAACCAAAACATACTCCTTTCCCATTAACCTTGGCATGCTGAAATTCACCACCTCTCTTTGTAGCTGCTCAAAACCAAAGATAGCGTCTGATTGTCTACCAGTACGCAAATGTAGGCAACAGTTGATATGACTGGAAAACTGTTCTAACTCATCATTCATTATTTACTCTAGAAACAACCTTGAAGTAAGGAGAAAAATACCTGGAGAATGATAGTAAATGCTAGGTCTATTATCCGCTATGATGAAGTCCAAATTCTGAAACAACACAGGGACTGTCTTTAGGTTAACCAGACTTATGGTATCTGAAGCTAACCAATAGTAACCAAAATGGATAGAACAGGAGGGAATAAGGAAAAGCTTTTTTTTTTTTTTTGGAAATTTTTAATCTTGCGATTAATTCGAAAATATATAGGAACTGAAGGAGAGTCTTCTCTGTGCCAATTTTGCCCTTTGTTTTTTAAAATCAGTCTTTTGCCCTTCCTTTTACCCTAATAGATTTGTAATCAGATCGGGATCGGTTTACACATTGGGCAGGACTAAGATTTACACATTTCCCAGAAGTCTTGTTGGCTAAACTTGTTCTCTTTCTGAGTAAAGAAAAGCATCTGGGCTGCAGGGCTGAATCTGTACCTGTCCATGCTCTGTGCCTGAGTGGATGTGAAGAACTTGCTCGCAGAGGTTGGGCTGAGTCAGTGATTTTGAAGTCAGGAGTAAATTTCTTTCCCTAGTATACTAATAAGTTTTTAAAGTGGATACCAAGTTAGTTTGTTTTTCATTTTTTTCTGTTACACTTTTATGTAGTACTTCACAAAAACCTGTACTGTGACTCTGCTACTTACAGCTTTATTTGCCAGTCTTTTGCTTACAGAAATCAGTTACTGTCATAGTTATTGACAGACTGTCTTGGTCCTTGATTCTCCTCAAAATTCCCAGCCTTTATTACTTCAGGATATACATCAAATACTCTAATTTGGAAAAGCATTGTAAATAAGAAATGCAATTTTTTTTTTGAGACAGGTTTTCACTGTGTAGTGCAGGCTAGCCTTGAACTCACTATGTAACCCAGGTTGGCATGGAACTCATGGAGAGCCTTGTGCCTCAGCCTCCTGAGTGCTGGTATTACAGGCGAGCATCACCACCCTGGCAAGAAATACAGTTTTAAAGAGCAGTTAATATAAAACTAAAGTACATATTAATCATTAAGGTTGTTTTTTTAGATCCATTATAAAGCAATAAAACAAAATTTTAATATTTTTGATTATTTTACCCCAAAATCCTAAGGAAAACTAGCAAATTTATTTTATTTTATTTTATTTTATTTTATTTTATTTTATTTTATGGTACCGGGAATTGAATTCACAACCTCACGCTTGCCAGGCAGGCACTGTGAACAAATTCATTTTAATTTCTTATTTGTAGATTGGAAACCAAAAACAAACTAGAATTGAATATCACATGCTAAATAATTGAATTAATATTTTGTTACTTCATTTGAAATAAACTCTTCACAAACCAACTATTGGGAAAAATCATTATGCCAACATGTAAGAGAGTCAGAAGGTTTCTATTGTATGCTAATACTAAGTAAATATATCTCATTGATATTTCAATTCCCAATTAATATATTTTAAATGTAATTGATGATTTTTAATTCATTAATAATTTAATGCATTAAACATATTCTTTGAATTTAATGGAATAATGTGCTTATATTTGGTTTTACTCTCAGGTTTCTACACTTAATGTTATTTTGTTTTTGGAGATACTTTTGATCAAGTGACCACTTTATAAAATAAAATTAAACAATGTCAGAATGAGGCTACAGTGTCAACATGGACATAATTATCTGTTGAAAATTTTCAGTCAGTGAGCCCTTGTTCTTGTCCTAGGCTCAGACGATAGCTCTTCTTTCCTGTCTAGCCCAGCTGCCAATTTTGTCTCAAATCCATGCGACTTTCTAATACTTAAGGATGACAGTTTAGATACCATACACTTACAAAGATTAAATTTAGGAGGTACACAAAGTCTGCTTGTATGTGTGTTTTTATTCACACATGTGTGTACACATAAGGAAATATGACTAGCTGAATATACAATATATGTAAATACTATATGGATGCATGGAAGTAGAAAGGGAAACCACTCAACATTGGTATTGGCTTGGGTATAGTTCACATCCTGAACAGAAATACAAAGTGATTAAATTATGATTAATGTGGCCTAATGGACAACTCCTACTTTTTTTTTTTTTTTTTTTTTTGCAATTTCACTTCTTCTTACCTAACATTTAACATTTTTTTTCTCTTTGTTGTGCTGGGGGCGGATTCAAGGACCTTGTGCATATTAGCAAAGCAAGTGCACTCCCTTTGAGCTAACCCCTCAGCCCTTCTATTTCACATTTTAACAGCATTTTAATAATTTATACTAAACTATCATCATTTGCAGTAAAGTGATTGTGATATAAAATATGCCAAATGAGTTTTAGATTTTAGTTGCATAAATTTGTGTTGTATTTTTTTTATGGAAATCAGTTGAGTTGTTAGAAATAGTAAACAAAGAAGCATTGTCCAATGGGTAATATGTTTGGTAGAATCAGAATAACTTTCATAGCAGCAGACTTTCTCTTATCCTAGTCTAAATCAATACATAGATACAGGACCTTGTAGAATTGCTAAAAAAAATAAATAAATAAAACTTTTAAAAGTAATTGCCTAGAAAGCCCCTGCCAGCAACAGGTAGTAACTATAATGCTTATGTTACACAGGGCAGTGAAAGACTCTTTCAAACCCTTTGTTCAGGACATGGCAGTATTACTGAAATTTGTCTCATGCCCTGCACATGCTGCCAATGGGAGGGACCTGCTCCCTGTGGTTTTGTTCCCTGAATGACAGTGATGGAGCACTGCATGATGTGTTTGATGCCTTGCATGCGGAAGACATGCAGAGGCAAGGTACAGTCTGCATGCTGCTTAATGAATGTTTTTCCTTTTCTCTCCCTCCTTGTCATGTGCTTTCAGAAGACAACAATGTGGAAGGTGGGTGATTTCTCTCTTACTTTCCAACTCTCATTTGCCTTTTATTTCTTAGTATTAATAGAGTACATCTTGAATTTAGAAGGTAAGTTCAACTTCTTTCTGAGCATTTGTTGATTTCTGGACTGTGTATCACTTTTCATATAGAGCATACCCACTCTGATCTGTGTCAGCCTCCAGTGTGTGAAACACCTTCAGTGTAAAAGCAATACTTGGTGGAGTTCAGCATCCTTTATGCACCGAGGATACTGACTGCGTGTTCTGTATGGAAAAGTGATACAATGCTACTTTTTTTTTTAAGGGAAAGTATTTCTTTGCAGGTTCAGGACACAGTGCATGATCCTTTCTCCATTGTTTTCTTGATTTTTTCTGTTGGAGATGGTCGGCATTATATCATTTCAAACTCATTACTTTGTTTCAAATGATTTGATTCATAAGAAGAGCACAGAATAAAATACTGACTATAAATAAGAGGCACAAACTTAGTTTAAATAAAAGCCACAGCCAGTGGAAAGAAAAGCACACTTGAATGTGATTACTGGTAAGTAAATTTATAGTAGTCTGTGTCTGTTAAAACTATATTCTCTCGTCAAGGAGTTTTTAGCAAGTTACACATTTTCTTGTAGAATACAACAAATGTATTTCAGTATTTTTATTTTTAAATAACCTAAATGCTTTAGCCAACATGCTGCCATCTAATATTTAGAGGATAAATATACAAAACGAACTACATAATTGAAAGATTTGTGAAAGGGAAGTTTATTTTTTGGTACTGGGAATCGAATTCATGACCTCGTACTTGCCAGGCAGGTGCTGTGCCACTGAGCTATATCCCCAACCCGAAAGGGGAAGTTTTTCTCTCACACACGTTTGATCATTTTTTATAATTACGGCATAAACACTTCTTCCATAATAAATTTTGCAGAAGACAGCATTTGGTATATTTTATTTTGCTGTCATATTTTTAAATATAGTCATTTTGTAAAATATGTGTATTTCTAGAAAATGAAAGATTTCTCACAAAAAGTCTTCCTATGTAAAGTTACAGATAAATTTCCAATAAGTTCACCTGGACTTAATATTTCAAAATAAAAGTATACTTCATGGTACACAAAGTTGGTTAATAGCAGAGTTCACGTCATATCTGTGATTCTCTCACGGACAGTGTTATAACTGCTGCTAACCATTGCTGTTGTTTAAGTAAAAACACATTAAAACTTAAAAAGCAAATAATAAATTTTTCTCCTTGTGTTGGCTCTGTATATGGCTTTTTTTTTCTGTATTATAATTTTAACGGCAAGCGAGTATACACATTATGAAGATGGTATTAACCTGCAAGTCTGCTATCTTTCTAAATCAGTTTCATTTATATTGAGCAATTGCATTCAAAGGAGCTTTAAAAATCAGTGTAATTACGATGACTGCCTCTTTGTTCGGACAGTCATTCCATGCAAAGTTTTGATAAGATTCTCAGAATAAAGCTTCATAAACTATTGTAATAAAGTTTATTCAATCTTAATTGTAATATCCCTGTTTATGAGAAGACTTTGAGAATGTAACAAGCCCTCTTTAGAGGCAGGAAGTCCAGCAAGGGCAGTGTAAGCATGTGCGGGATTTCTTAAATTTCATCCTTATTCATGCAGTTCAAAACCATTGGAAATGTCTAGCAATATTTTCTAAAGTTAGATATTATCACAGGTAATTCCCTAAGTTAGCTTACCAAAAGTAGTTAACAGTTAATAGAAATGTGTGTGTATATATACATAGAAATATATATATATATATAAATAGTTTTAAAATGAAACGAAAAGTTATAAAACCTGAAGTAGTCATTCTTAATCCATAAAATATTGTATGTCATTAGCATATTATAAACTTTTTAGTTTGCCTATGTGCATTTTTAGTAAAAGCACAAAACACAAAGAGGCTGTGCTCCAGAAAAAACAAATTATTTTGTTAATTATTTCCATATTATATTTTATATGAGAATTTGTAATTATATCTGCCCCCAAAAAATGTTTGTATACTCCTGTGTTAAGAAAACAAGGTTGTTTTAGCATTGATGCAACTAATACATAATGGATTTATTTATTTATTCTGAGACAAAGTCTCACTATCTCATTCATGCTGGCCTTGAACTCGCTTATGTAGCCCAGGCTGGCCTCGAACTCACAGTGATCCTCCTGCCTCAGCCTCCCAAGTGCTGGGATTATAGGTGTGTGCCTCCACACCCGGCTACATAATGTTTTATAACTCTATTAAAGTTTCAAATATACCTAAAATAGTACTAGAAATCTAAAATACAAATAAGTAAACTTAATGTGTCCATACTGTATTGCTCCATCATTTTCATAAATTCTTGAAATATACACAGATTAAGAAATATTTCTTTATGAATTTTTATCAGCAAATCAGACATGCTTTTCAGTAAAGAGTAGCATCTTGATAGTGAAAGATCTTTGTTGGCTGGATGTGGTGGCACAGTCCTGTAATCCTAGCACTCAGGAGGCTGAGGCAGGAGGATCATTTGCGAGTTCGAGACCAGCCTGGGCTAAAAAAGTGAACTGCATAATGAGACCCTGTCTCAAAAAGACAAAAACAAAACAAACAAACAAACAAAAAAACGAGATCTTTGTAAAGGAGCAATTTTCAGTACTTTTTAGAAAAGGAATGATCTTCACTTTAAATATAAGCATTAAGGAGGAAATAAGTAAAGGTATTTTAGTACTATTAAAAACATTTCTTGATGAAATTACATCTTAAATACACTGTAACTTATAATTCACCTTTTAACCAAACTTTAAATAAAATGCTAATAATTATTCTCCATGGAAAATTAGTTCAGCCTATTTAAAAATAATGCATTGTTTCTTAAAGACACTATTATATATTATATTATATTATATTGTATTATATTATATTATACTATAATCTAACTTCACAATGGCATGTATAATGATCTTTGTTAATTGAATAAGCCCAGTCAGTTTCTACATGTGTGAGACAAGGAGGCATTTCTACATTATCATTTTCAATGTGACTAAGGATTTTTTTTCATTTAATTATGAAACTGCTCATTTTTTGGTGAGGGGAAAAAGATCAGACCCAGCCCATGTTTCAGGCATTCCTTTGGGATTTTAAAAAAAGGCAATTTCATCACAGAAAAATGACAAGTCCAATGGGGGCACTGTTCAAAACAATGTCTTAAAGGACACTAAGGGCATATGTAATATAAGGGACTCGTTGGATTTTAAGTCGTGAGCTTATGATTGTTTCAAATGATACTTAGGAGAAATACACAGTGCAGCATATGCCAGTGTTCAAATTGCAGTTCTGTAACTCTTTGCCCCAAAGCATTCCAACCAGGGGTTGAAAGAATGCTTTTAGATTTGCATCTGTGGTACAGACACGTCTCATAGGAAACAAGATGTCGGTCACTGAACATTTTTGTCACTGTGACAAGCCTGCCTTCCCTTGCTCCCTTGTTTATTGCTGACTGTGCTCTTGTTTCCCTTCAAGGTCTGGCGCACCTGATGATGGGCGACCAAGGTATGGGCTCTGTTCCTTTTCCACTCTGCTTCAGTGTCTTGTTGTTTTGTAGCTGCTTTCCCACCATCTCTGCAAAGGATGGGCTCATGCTTGCAAATCTTCTGGCTGCAAATTAAATACATAGCTTTTGTTCACATTTTCTGGTGTGTTTTCCTCACTTTTATTTGGTGGTTTGATTTTGGTTTGCTCCTGTGACTTTTATTTTCCTTCATTTCTTGCACTATAATACCTGCAAATAAATGAGACATAAGAAATTGTGATTGAAAATCTCTGTATGTTTATCAGCATATGCAGTTAAAGGTGTTTATAGTAAGAAAGGCTGAGAAACTGTGGAAGTTAGTAGTATCTGAAAGAAGATACATAGTTTGACCTACAGTACCAAAAAGAGTCCATTTTTCATTCATGCATGGCGTTTTGGGAACATGCAGAGTCTGTGGCTTTTGACTCCTAGAATGCTCAATGTAGTGTTCCATGGTGCCAATATTACTTCTACCTACACTTATGTGTGCCTTCCTTTTGTGCAGTCTTTAATAACTAGCATGGGCCTTCCAATTCCTGCATGCACACCTTTTAGAGGACCGAATTCTCAGAATGTACTGATTGCATCTCCATTTGTCTTTAAACCCTTGTTTGTACTTCTTGTCTTGTTTAATTTTCAGAGAGCAGTGCATTTGCATATATTCATAATTCTTACTGTTGTTTTTCTCCTCTTTACTCTCTTTGTCTGGAACCCCTTTCTTCATGGAACCATTTCATCAAATGCATAGGTAAAAGTAAAGGTATTACATTATTTTTTTCCAAATATCTCATCTGTATTTATTACATTGTGTCTAAATTGCAAATGTGTTTAGACCTTTTGGCATTGATAATAGGCACTGGGAGGCAGGTATGTGTATTAATGAATATTTATGAATTTAAGGTAAGAAAAATTCATCTGAATGTTTCTGTTCTACAGTCCTTTATCCTCTCTCTTTCTTTCTTTTTTGCTTTTTGTAGAGTGACATTTTTTCGTATCAGCTGCTTATTAGTGTATTTAGAAATTAGCTACAGGTCATGGTGTCAGTTTCTGCAATGTCATTTAATGGTAACTAAGTAATGAATGTGGTCACCATAAATACATCATCTGCAAACATTTGGCTCTGGTGGAGCACACCTGCTCCAGCTGTTCTGTGTTGAGCTGTATGTCTAAGCATGTGCGGCACTGAAATGGCACTACCGTGGGCACCTCACCTGTTGTCTGCTGATGTCATGTGTGCACATTACCTCTACGGTAACCTCAAAAGACATAGTCATGAAAAAGACAGAAGCAAAACAGGTTGTGCACTAATTTAAGAGCGTTATCAGCCAGCTGTACATTCCTGCATCATTTGGTAAGTCAGGCATGTGTGTTCTCTGCTGGTGTTGGTACAAAACTCAGAAGCATGTGTAACTTGCCATTTAGAGCCATTGCATTGTGTTTAGAGCTATCATTGAGAGAGGGTAGATGATACGCAGATGTAGCAAATGTATAGAATAGTATTTAACCATTTTTTAAATGTGCCCTTGGTCTCCAATTTTTAAATTTTAAATTCAGGACTGTGTCTTCTTTTGTATTCTGTGAATCTTTCTTATGCTGTAAATATTAATACAGTGGATTGGGACCAAAGATTACAGTTCTATACTTTTACATTTGTGTCATCTAGCAGAGAAAGTTTTCAACTTGAGAAAGCATCTGAACATGAGCCAAACACTAAGTAAGAAATGATATCAGTGTTTTAAATGTGTAAAATAGAGCCTTTGAAACAAATGCTGTTTGAATTCTTTGAATCAATAACATATGCTACTGTAGTTTTTGTTTTGGTCAACCATTTCCAGTAATAACATAATTAAATCACATTTCAAGTCTCTAGTAACATACAAATAACAGTACCTATCAATTCTTTGAAAGATTTTTGTGTACCATTTGGGGTGCTTGCTTATCTGTTTCATGTGAGGCCAAATTCCCATTGACAGACTGCTAACTCTCAAGTGTTACTTCTGACTGTGTTATTTAGTCAGTGGACAAAGTATGGCCCAGAGTAGACTATATATTCTGTTTACTAGCCGAATAAATTATATTTGCTTGCATACTGCATGTGTATATTTATATGAATGCATGTATTTATGCACACAAATTTCTAAGTATACAAACTCATTCATTATTCTGTGAAAAAGTAACTCTTAATTTTCTAATTATATAGCTATTTAACACTACATATGGAATAGTTCATGTTTATATTCAGCTCGTATCTATTTTGGTATAATTAATGTTGGGTGTCACTTCATTCAGTTTTACTGTATCAGTGTAAAATGTTTTTCTGTTGACAGGTGTATCAAACATTGTAGTTTTATTTCTCCAGTTGTAAGCAAATTTTGTCCCTCA
>RJWT010026186.1:0-15891 GCA_004365215.1 Cuniculus paca | reverse complement strand
CAACAAAGCCAAAAATCTTTTTGTTATTTGAAAAGATTTTAAGAACTGATAAGCCTTTAGCAAGACCAATTAAACAAAAAGGAAGAAAGTACAAATTACCGTAGTTAGGAATGAATGAGAGACAAAATTACTGATTCTACAGATAGCATGAAAACTATAAAAAGATCACGCACAATTTTCATGCTGTGTGGGGAAGAAGGCTGAGGACCTTCATTTAGCATGTAGAATTTGAGGCTATTGTTTTCTTTTCAGTATAATATTCCTATATTTAACTGTGCTCTGTTTCTTTTGTCTCTCTCTCTTGAAAATACGCCCTTCGTCTTCTGTTGCTGTGAGGAAAGTTTTGTGCTCATTCCGCAAAGGGGGAAGATACGGGACATGGTGCTAAATAGCCTTTCAACTGATACTGCCAATCCTGTGCCCACTTCATCACCAATTCCAGGAATACATGATATTTCTTAAGACTTTCTGGAATTGTTTCTGTGGTAAAAGCTGACTTACTTCTTGGATTTTCACTGCTGTTTAAGAATTTAATTTTCTCAAAATTGCTAATTTAATTCTATTGCCACTTATTCTATGGCTTTCTAGCTTCTAGCATCATACAGCTTTGAACTCTTTTGGCATGCTCTTTATTCCTGCAAATTTGTGTCTACTTTAAAACTTTGCTATTTATTTATTTATTTATTTATTTATTTATTTATTTATTTTTGTCTTTTTTGAGACAGGGTCTCACTATGCAGTTCAGGCTGGCCTTGAACTCACTTTGTAACTGAGGCTGGCCTTGAACTTGAAGTGATCCTGTCTCAGCCTCTGGAGTGCTGGGATTACTGGCATTTGCTACCACACCTGACTGTAATTTATTTTCTTTCTTTCTTTCTTTCTTTCTTTCTTTCTTTCTTTCTTTCTTTCTTTCTTTCTTTCTATTTTCTGAGAGAGAGTCTTGCTATATACTTCAGATTGGCCTTGAACTCAATACATAGCATAGACTGGCCTAAAGCTTAAGGTAATCATCCTGCCTTAACCTCCTGAGTGCTGGGATTATAGGCATGAGCCACCACACCTATCATGTAGGGGAGGTTTCTCCATGCCAGGCTGTAGTGTATTTCTGAGAGAAGACCCTTAAATTCACATTTTCAATATTCCTGAGTCCTGAAATAGATGATGAACAACCCATGATAATTTAATCAAATGCCAAATGCCAAGATGATGATAAAGTGTTTAAGAATGATAAAACTTTAGGAAGATGGGATGGATCTGTGAAGGTCCAAGTGTTTCTAAGCACCCACAGTTTAAAGGAAGAGAGGTTTATTTTGGCTCACAGTTTGTAGAGGTTTCAGTGCATAGTCAGTTGAGTCCAAGGTAGGGCAATTTGGCAGAGGGGCAGGTGGAAAAGAGACAGCTCATAGCATGGCAGACAGGAAGCAGAGGGGGATCAAGGGAGGAAGGAGATGCACCCTTCCAGCCCTTGGCCCCAGTAACCACCTCCTCCAAGCAGGCTTCATCTCCAAACAGCACATTTAGCTATAAACTCATCGGTAGCTATAAACCCATCCCCTGTGAATACCACGTGCCCATGATCCAATCTCTCCCCCAACCCCACCTATGAGCACATGAGGCATAGGGGAGGGGCATCTAGATATAACCCATGACAAGGGGAGAGTTGGGTACCAGTAAAAATCAATTCTGAAACTGACAAAATGATTTGGGGTTTCTTCCCTCTCTGAGTTTGTTTCTTCTTAGGTAATTGTGGAGCAGTGATATCTTAGTAATAGTGTGAGGATAAAATCAGATCACATATGTGAAACCTACAAAGATCCTGATGTCCCCGAGATGTTCAGGAAAACTGTGAAGGGAGAGAGAACTCAGCTTTCTCTTGTGTTTATTTTTTCCTGCTTTGGTGCTCACTTCATGAGGTCCATGGATTACAGCCTTATCTACACATTGGATGCATGGTGGGGGCATGGTGTTAGAAAATCCCACTGCAAGTCCATACCTCAGATCATCTGCATTAGATTTTCTGAGGGTGGGGCCCTGGGTCACCATTTTCTAAGTCCCCAAGGGGCTTGTTTGTCTGCTGAGGGAAATGAGGGAAACAAGGGCTGAATGAGAGTCCCAGATGTTCTGTCGTCAATACCCACTGACCACTATCCTTTTTACTGTGAAAGCAGAAAATGTTGTTCTTTTTGTGGTAATGAATATTTATGTCACCTCCCTTTGATGGCTACCAAGTTTTCAATTTGATTTCCCTTTATCACAGATTCTGGGAACTCTAGCTGTGGTTTGGACAGTATACAGAGTTGGGTAAGCATTTGCCCTAAGTTCCAAAGCTTGCATTAAGGGAAACCATATTAAATATCTACTTATTTCTTCAAGATTAGTGATAAGTAAATGACATCTCTTAACCATCCTGCTAATTGATTAGCCCAACTAGTCGCAATTACTATGGATTCTTAAAGGGGGACCTTGTTTTTTACCAGCACAGGAGGATTGAGACTGTAAACAGAAAAAAGAGAAGAAGAGACAGAAGGAAAAGGAAGACAGATGAAGAGACAAAGTCTAGTAGCAGGAACAGAAAGCAGGAGCATCTGATGGGTAGGATGATGTGCTGGTGGGAGATTTAAGGTCTTAGTGCCTGATGGGCTCTACTGAATGAGACCTGGGTCAGTACCACTTTCAGATAGTCCTATGTTTCTGTGCTCCTTCTTGTCGTGCAGCTCTTACCAGTGATTTTGCTAAGGCTTTCTGCTTTTGTCCAGTGTGTCCCAGAAGTGCCCTGCTCGCCTTCCCTTCCCTTTTTGGAGTGACTTTTCCTGTTGGTGTCCTTGTCTCTACCTAATCTTTAAGCAAACTGAGAGGTCTAGATTTCATGTCTCAAGAAAATATAAAAGATGCTTCCAACTCCTTTGGGTAGAATTAGGTTGTAGCTGACTGTGATGATGGGGAAGAGGGAGGTGAGTAGACTACGAACAAGAAGACTACAATGGGGAGCAGGGTCCTGAGATGTGGCTGTGGCAATGGTGACCAAATCTATTTCCATCCTTCCGTGAGTAAGGACATCTGGCTGCGAAGCAAGTCACAAATCAAGGTTTCATTAATACAAGTGACAAAATGACAGCAGTCATACTACCCAGTGGGACCAGACAAAGTGTGGCTCATGCAATTTTCTTTTTTTCCAAAATAAAATTAGAAATTGCTGCTGTAATGGAAGGTTCCCCTCCAACTGCTCGTGAAAGAGATGCTTTCCTGAAGTAATTATTGTGTTTTCAAGACATAATCCTGTGTCCAGCATCACCCACCCAAACCAAATTGGAACTCACAAATCTGCATTTGCCTAGGGTCAGAACCCAGTAATGAAGTATGGGAGGGATAGATAGTCTATTTAATGTAAAATTAGGATTCTGTCTTCTGTAAACTTCACCTTACAAATCCTCAGTAAGGTATCATTTTTCTTGATTCTGGGGATTGAACCCAGGGACTTATGCTTGCTAGGCAAGCACTCTACTAGTGAGTTACATCCCCAACCAAGCTGTCATTTTTGAAAACACAAATACAACACTGGCCCATTGCAGGAAGACCATTTTCAGCTGTTTGTTCATAAATGGTAGTGAGTTTGTTCTAAGCCACCCACACATTATCAGTTCACTTTGTGATTCAGGCATCTTTCTGAAACATCTACGGGCGGCATTTTGTCAAGGGAGCAGAACATTGTTTTACTCTGTGTGATGCTCACAGGTTTGAATAGACCATTGATTACAATTGATAACTTTATATTAGCACAGCATTGTCATCTGAAGCTTATGGTTTCCATTAGAGTTCACTCTTGATGTTGTGCATTCTGAGTTTCGGCAAATATGTAATGATACATTTCCATGATTAGAATAGAATATATTTATTGCCCTAAAACATCTATTCTCAGCCTGCTCATTCTTTCCTCTCACATGCTGTGACAACACTGATATTTTTACTTTCTCCATAATTTTGCCCTTTCCAGAATATCTTATAGTTGGAATAAAGTAGTATGTAACTCATTCAGATTGGCTTTTTTCATTCCCTAATGGGCATTTGAGATCCCTCCATGTATTTCATGCCCTGATGGCTCATTTATTTTTAATGCCAACTCATAGTCCACTACTTGGAAGTACTACAGTTTGTTTATTCGTTCAATTACTACTGAAGGACATTTTTGTTGATTCACTTTTTGGCAACTATGACTACATCTCCAATGTACTCTGTGCACAGCGCTAAGTATCAGCATTTTTCTTCTCCTGTGGGTAAATATGGAAGAGATCCTATAAAAATATGTTGTTTTGTGAAGAACTGCCCAGCTGTCTTCCAAAGTGGCTGTACTACTTTACATTTCTACTGTGGTGGAAGTTTTTAATTTAATAAAATCGAACATCAATTCTTTCTTCTATAAATTACGCTTTCGGTATTGTATCTAAAATACCATCACCATAGCCAGTGCCATTTAGACTTTCTCCTATATTATTTTTTTGGAATTTGGTAGTTTTGTATTCTACATTTAGATCTGAGACCCATTTTGAATTTCTTTTGTAGGGTGCAAGATCTGTGTCTTGAGTAAGATGTTTCTGCTGTTGTGGTCTTTTGTATGTGAATGTTCAACTTTTCTAGCTCTATTTGGCAGAAAGCTCATCTCTCCATTGTGTTGCCTTTGCTGCTGTGTCAAAGGTCAGTTGACTACATGTGGGTGGCTCTGTTTCTGGTGTTCTGTTCTGCTTCTCTCCCTTGTTTCTCCTTCCTTCTCTTCCTCCCCCCACTCTCCTTCCTTCTTCTTCCCTGCCCCTTTCACCCATTTTTCCTATGTAATCCAGGCTTGCCTTGAACTCTGTAGTTAGCTCCGTTTGCCTTGATCTCATAATCTTCCTGCTGCCACCTCCTGAGTGCTTAGGATTACTGTTGTGCCCCATACCTGGTTCAGTGGTAACATTTTAAATGAAAGAATATTAGCTCTTTTTTTAAATTTTAAATTTTATTAGGACTTGTTTGCAGTTCATGCAGTTTACAGTTACCTTGGGGAGTGGTTCTTCTACATACTACAGCTTGTTTCTCTTTTTAAAATCTCCTTCCCCTTCCCTCCCCCTCCCTTTCTTCCTGTACATGACACATCTTTATTCTTGCTTATTTTCCCTCCCCATCCTCCTCAGCCCTCATGCTTTTTTCCATAGACTGTTTCCCTATTACAAGAGATTCATCCCCTTGTCCCCTTCTATCTATCCTTTATTTTTCTCTTTCTTTGTACTTTGCCTCACACAAATGAGAGATACTACATGATATTTAGGTTTGTGTGTCTAGTTTATTTCACTCAACATTACATTTTCCAGGTGCATCCATTTTCCTATAACTGCCTCAAATTTGTCATTCTTTATAGCCAAGTAATATTCTATTATATATAGATATCATATTGTTTTTTGCCAGTCATCTGTTGATTGGTATGCAGACTGTTTCCAGGACTTAGCTATTATGAATTATGCTGCTATCAACATTGTTATATATGTACTGTAGTAGTATGACGTCTTAAGCTCTTTGGGGAAGGTATCTAGCAGGGGATAGCTGGATCCTAAGGCATTTCTAACTTCAGAACAAACATTAACTCTTTTACAGCTACTTCCAAGATAGTGAAGGGGTTTTCAGTTGACCTAAGAGAACATATTACTCTCTCTTCAAATTACTCTGCATGTAAAATTATCATCTCTCAGTACTTCATCCACTTCAGTTTTAAGAAATGAAATGGAAACCAGAAAGCAAAGTCATTTTGTCTTCTTAAAGGAAAAAAAAAACATTTCCTTTCCTATGCCACTGTGAAAAATTATAAAACAAGCAGAACAAAACTGATATCTCTCTTGTGGTATCAGAAAGCAGCCCCTTGTATTTTAACACAGGCCATGTCAGATGTAAACACACCACCCACCAGGCACACAAGCACCTGTCAGTCAGGGGCTACTCATTGCCAGGAGCCCTTCCTGCTGCCACTGGTGGAAAATAATCATGGAGGAGGAAGAACTGATGGAAAATTACCCACTTGGTATATATTGCTATTCAGAAAACTTATTTTTGTTGTTTTTGATCATTAATTATGTTTTCTAAGTAGGTAATAGTTGGAGGGGAGGTTTCTTTCTCTCTCTTTTTCTTAAAATCTATTTTATTTAATTTTTTTGAGACAGGATCTTGCTATGTAGTCCAGGTGGACCTGGAACTCACTAAGTAGCCTAGGCTGATCTCAAACTCACAGCAATCTGTTATAGTGCCCCTCCCTCCCCCAGCCTCATGTAGTGATGGAAGCGGCTGAATCTAGCATTTGTGATTGACTCATTGTCTAGTGCTGGGATTGGTGGTGTGAGTTCTGCACCCACCCAGGGGTGGAGCCAACATACAATGTAAGGTCAGGAAGGAGGCGGGTTTTTCCCTCTTTTGAGTAGTTTGCTGTTGCCACTTGCAGCTGTCATGAACTGCTGCCCCTCAGCCATGCCACCCTGCCTTGGAACCAGCTGAGTATGCACTGAAACCCCAAAACTGTAAGAAATAAGCCTCTCCTTTCTTCACTTTGGGCATCAGGTATTTTGTCTCAACAACGAGAGAAAAGTAACCAAGACACAATCCTCCTGCCTTAGTCTCCCAAGGCTGAGATTACAGGTGTGAGCCACTACTTCTGGCTAGAAGGGATTTCAATGGAAAAATCTGCCTGCTTTGGGAAAATTTATTTTAAAAAGCAATTTAAAAAAAAATTAACTCTGAAAAAAAAGTGAGGTCATTTAAAGAGTTGGGCACAAACACAATGGGCAGAAATGTGCTTCCACTAGTTGTACTACTTGGAATCAAGTTGCTCTAAGATGAAGCACCCATGATAAAAGTCTCCCATTGTAGCTATTAATCTTCTGAGCACTACAGATATTGTAGTCACTTATATTTTAACACCAGCCATGTCAGATATGAACACACCACCCATCAGGCACAGATGCACCTGTTAGGCAGGGGCTACTCATTGCCAGCAGCCCTTACTGCTGCCACTTTTTAATTTGGGCATGTACAGTAATGCTTCAATTCTTAGAAAAGTCTTGGTTTTTATAAAGGCTTATGGAAATCTGAGTAGATATGTACATTTTGACATAAAGCACTCTTTACATACAAGATCAATTTAAATGCTTTATCAGACGATGAGACTTGTTTCCACCAACCTAAATGTTTGACATTCCCTTAATGTGTATCATTCAGGTAAATACCAAGTCAGAACTGATAGCTTTTATAGTCAGCATTATAAAAAACGGTAGAAATCAAGACCATTTAGACTTGGATTCACTTCAAATTTGTTAACTTTGAACACAAACTGAAGAGGTTATCACCTAGATTAGATAAAGACTCCTTTAATTAACCATCACACATTCATTAAATTCCTGCTGTGGTTGAGCTCCATGGAATTCCAAAAATATACTTTACATAAGAATCTGACATGAGCTGGGCACGGTGGTGCAGGCCTCTAATCTCAGCACTTGAGAGGCTGAGGCAGAAGGATCACTGTGAGTTTGAGTCCAGCCCGGGCTACACAGTGAGCTCAAGGTCAGCCTGAAATGCATAAGACCCTGTCTCAAAGACCTTGTCTCAAAGAACAAAAAACAAAACAAACAAGCACACGAAAACTCTGACATCAGAGAGTTTGCATTCTAATTGTGGAATGAATATCTATGAAAACATGCAACTCGTGCTTTTAGCTCAATCCTAAACAATGCATCTATTCTTTCAGGAATTTTGTCATTTAAATCAACCTGTCCTC
This sequence comes from Cuniculus paca, assembly GCA_004365215.1. NCBI lineage: Eukaryota > Metazoa > Chordata > Mammalia > Rodentia > Cuniculidae > Cuniculus > Cuniculus paca. The sequence continues at coordinate 8,105 of RJWT010026186.1, read as the reverse complement.
TCTATTAGACGTCTCTGACCTCTCACTCCTTGCTTGCACTTTACCCTCGCTTAGGAACATGTTTGAGTTGTTACCATCTAAGAACAGCTGCCCTTTCCTACATCACTTCCAACTGTGGTACAGTCCTCCTTCTCCTATCTAGACAAATTTCTTATAAGAATTGTCTTTTCCCACAGAGGCCTGCTTCTGACTCTAAAATCTGACAAAAAATGGTTTGGCTAAATGTCACCCTGGCCACCACATTGCTACAACTCGTGGACACTCACTAATCAGTTTAGACATTGTGATTCAGTAAGGCTTTGAAACCCTCTTCCACTGATTTCTATAAGCCTACCTGCTTTCTACCTTAAATAATTCATTTGTGGTCTTATTCATAGCTCCATTTATTGACATTTCTTGTGATTTTTGTTCTGGGACTCCCAAGACTGCTATTTTTAAAGGTATTATTTTTCTTAGTAGTACATGTTCACAGTGCACAATATTTACATTTCCTGTGTGGAGTTGACACACATACACAACACATCTTGATTCCTTTTTTCATCCCCTACCCCTCTCTTCCCTTCCCTGATGTGTTGATCCTTTTCCATTTGGGAAAGCTCTATCTCTACTTCCTATTATCTTTTATTTTGCTCTTTATTTATATTTTGGGCTTCTCATATAAGAGAAACTATGCAATATTTAAGCTTGTGTGTTTGATTTATTTCACTTAACATTATGGTCTCAAGGTGCCTCCATTTTCCTACAAATCCCTCAAGTTTTTCTTTCTTTATAGCAAAGTAGTACTCCATTGCTTATAAACACCACATGGGCTTTTCTAAGATTTAGCTATTGTGAATTGTGTTGCTATAAATATGGGTATGCATGCATATATCAGTCAGTGTTCACTACAGAAATAGATTTAAGATGTATAAATATATAAGGATTTACAAGATGAGCTTATGTTGACCATCTGCAGAGTCAGGAGTGGAAGAGTACAAAAGGGCTGTCTGCGTGCTTGGGGATGTGAAAGATCCAGTCGAAGAAGGGACACCTGGCACTTACTGTCAAATCCCGTGTGAGTTCATGTAAGGAATCCAGCAAGTCAGCAATGGAAGCTGAAGAGCTGTGCTGGAAGACAGGAGACAATGTCCAAGGTGAGGGCAGAGACTGGAGCTCCTCTGAAGCAACAGAAGCGAGACTTCCTTCTTCACTCCTCTTTTTATTCTGTTCAGACCACATGCCTATTGGTTGATGCCACTCATACCTACGGTGAGTTTTCTTCAGTAAATCTTTCCAACTAGAACTATGCTAATTCAATGTTGGGTGTTTTTTACTCAGATTGACATAGTTCAGTATCACATTTTATCACTGTAATATAATGATTTTAACTCTTTTAGGAATCAAATGGAATTTCTAGTTTTAGCTTTTTGAGAATTCTCCATACTTATTTCCACAGTGGTTGTATTCATTCATACAACATATTCTTTTAGGTAACCTGATTCACTCTCACAGTATAGTTCATGATATACAGTAATTTATTCCAGAATCTAAATACCAGAATCATTTAAGCAGAAAAATGTTCTAAACATTATTTAATCAGTTTCTACCTTTTAGTCACATCTCTTTAATAAACAAAGTACAATTGACAGTGTAGTGCTAATATAATCTGAGTGGTCTGCTTACAAATGACCTTCTGGAAATGCCACCTTTGCTTTGTGATAATAGCAAGTGTTAGATATAACACACACAATCACAGGGACAAGGAGCCATTCCAGAAACAGAAAATAGCTTTCCATTTTCTGATGTCCTCTTCAATCTCCATTTGCAGAGTACTGTATCATAGTTTCTATTATAGAAGTTTTTTATTTTATGGTGTTAGATAAATTCTTAAGTATTTAACTTTTCTTGAAGCTATTGTGAATGGCATTGTTTTCCTGATTTGTTTCTCGTTATTGGTGTATAAGAGTGCTATTAATTTTTATGTGTTACTTTTTGATCCTTGCTGAATTTATTAGTTCTAGGAGTCTTTTGGTGAATTTTTTGGGTTGTATATGTAAAGGATCATGATGTCTGTGAATAAAGATAGTTTGACTTCTTTCTTTCCTATATATATCCTTTTTATTTCTTTCCCTTGTCTGATTGCTCTGGCTAAAGTTTTGAGTACTATATTTAACAGGAGGGGGGATAGTGAACATCTTTGTCTTGTTTCTGATTTTAATGAAAATACTTTCATCTTTTTCTCATTTAGTATGATGTTGGCAATAAATTTTTCATGAATGGCTCTTATCTTTTCATGAATAGGTCTTTCTGTACCTATTTTCTTCAGGAGTTTTAACATTAAGAGAAGTTGGATTTAGTCAAAAGCTTTTTCTACATGTATTGGGGTGACCATGAGACTTTTGCTCCTGTTTCTTTTTTTGTGATATATTACATTTATTGATTTGCTGTTGAACCATCTTGGCATCCCTGGGATAAAGTCTACTTGGTCATGTCGTATGACCTTTTTAAAGATTTATTATATTGTACTTACCAGTATCTTGTCCAGGATTTTGACATCTACATTCATTGAAGAGTTTAAACTGTAGCTTACTTTTTTGTTTGAATTGTTTTCTGTTTTAGAATCACGGTAATGCTAGCTTACATGAATGACTTTGAGAGTACTTTTTCCTATTAAATTTCATTAAAGGGATTGAGAAGTATTCATGCTAGATCTTACCTGAAGTTCTTGTGGAAGTCAGTGATGAATTCTTGGGCTTTTATTAGTTGGTAGGTTTTAAAAATTATTACTGACTCAGCTGGGTACCGTGACACACCTATAATCCCAGCATTTAGGAGGCTGAGGCAGGAGGATCACTGCAAGTTAGAGGCGAGCCTGGGCTGCAAAGCAAGTTCAAGGCCAGCCTGAACCATATAGTGAAACCTTGCCCCAAAAAAGACGCCCCCAAAATTATTATTCACTCAATTTTGTTGCCTGTTGTTGGGTTATTCAGGGGTATTATATCTTCTTGGTTTAGTTTTGGTAACTCATATGTATGTAGGAAACCATTCATTTTTGATTATGCAATTTATTGGAGTATAGATATTTAGAAGAAGTTACCAATAATCTTTTTGGTTTCAGTGATGTTCTTTGTAATTTTACATTTTTAATTTCTAATTGCATTGATATGATGCATTTCTTTTTTCTCTTTGAGTAAGATTTAGTGAGGTTTGTCTATTTTGTTTATTCTTTTGATGAACCATATCTTTGATCCATTGATTCTTTGTACAATGTCTCAATTTCATTAATTTTTGCTCTGATCATTGTAATTCCTTCCTTGTACTACCTTTAGATTTGAATAGTTCTTGTTTCTCTGGACCTTGAGGTGCATGGTTAGGTTATTTACATGAGCGCATTTTATTTTTCTGATGTAGGCATTCTCAGTTATAAACTTCTCTCTTAAGACTATTTTTGTTGATCCGAGGAGCTAAAGATGGTGGAACAGTAAGCAGCAGAGTAAACAGTCTCTCTGAGAGAAACAGTTCAGATGCTGGAACATCACATCATGGAGAGGACAAGAAGGAAGCAAGTGGGTCCCCTGGACCAAGGAAGAATCTAAAATATGAATTGAAGCCCACAAAGAGAGAAAAAAAAAAGAATTTAAACAAAGAAGAAGGTGGTGGCTGGCAATGCCTCACCCTGGAGCTGGATCCACCCTGCCAGAAGACCTGCTGAGCCTGGAGATGGACAGTCACGGTTGCAGTCATGGTCGCAGCTGCGATCAACCCCAGAGGTCTCTGGGGAGAGGCACGGGAGTGAAGGAGAGTGGTGAACGCAGAGATCTGCGGACGTGGAGATCTGTGGACGTGGAGATCTACGCTGGCTGCTGGTGAGTGCTTGGAATTCCACCACCCCCAACCCCAAGTGAGAGAGTGATTGGCCGGGCTCCATCTTGGAGTTGGACAGGTTGCATCGCTGGGGGCCAAGCCTGCTAACCACTTCTGGCGTCAGCACCAGGTTGTAGGCGGACCTGTGGAAGTTGCTTCCACTGAGGCCAGAAAAACCAGTCATCTGGGAGCTCCAGGTTGTGGGTGGACCCGCGGAAGCTGATTGTTTGGAGATCTGTTTCCATGCCTGTTTCAGCCAGTATTGCGTAGATTCCTAAACAGCTTAGATTCACAGGGCCTGACCAGGTCTGCTCCCCTGAAAGCCCTGGGTGGCTTGATGCCTAGCTCAGTACAGAGACACAGGCACCCAACATTGGATATACATAGCCAGCACTGGCCAGAAAACAAACAGTCTAGCTTTGGAGAAGTTGTGGCCAGTGCTGGGGTGCCTGGGACCACACTACTCTGGGGTGGAAGAAATCAAGAATATGCCAAGACGAAGAGCGAGAGGGCAACCTCTGGCATCCAACCCAAGCAGCGCAATTCCACAAGAGGAAAACATGGAGATCGAGAATTGCACACCTGAAATGTCTGAAGTGATGTCAACTGAAGTGAAGAAACAACTTCAGGAAGCTATAAGAGAAATTAGAACAGAATTATATCCCAGGTAAAAGAAGAAATGAAAACCATAATAAAAGAAATACTAAGCATCTCTAAAGAAGACACAGATAAAAAATAGAGGAGCATAGGAAAATGAGGGAAACCATGAATGAACAGCATAAGAGAGATTTAGAATGCATGAAACAGATTCAAAGAGATATCCAGAAAATTAAACATTCATTCGATAGCTGGCAAGTTGACATGAGGGAAACTAAAGAAAGACTTTCAAAGCTTGAAGACAGGGTTGCAGCCTATGATCGTGAAAGGGAAGATCTCTTAAAAATAACAAGGTCTCAGGAAGTAACAATTCAACAGCTGGTAGAAAACTCAAAGATGCATAATTTAAGAATTAAATATGTGAGTGAATAAGCAGGTGTCAAGACAAATGACATCAGGACCTTATTTACAGATATAATTCATGAAAACTTCCCAAGCATAAAAAAAGAATATGACATTCAAATAAGTGGGGCATATAGAACTCCAGCTAGCCATAACCAAAACAAATCTACACTCAGACATATAATAATCAAGATCCCCGAAATTCAACTCAAGAACAGAATCTTAAAAGCTGTTAGAGAAAAGAAACAGATCACCTATAAAGGAAAACCCATCAAAATCACAGCAGACTTCTCAACACAAACGATCAAGTCAAGAAGAGGCTGGAGTGAAGTAATGCAAGTCCTGAAAGAAAACAACTTCAAACCCAGACTCATGTACCCTGCAAAACTTTCCTTCAAAATTAATGGAGAAACAAGATATTTCCATGGCAAAGAACAACTGAAGGAATTCATGACCACCAAACCAACCCTACAAAGGTTACTAAAGGACATTTTAGAGAGAGAAAATAAGGACCATGGTCTCAGGAACAATGTCAGAGGGGGACCATCAAGTGGGGCCAGTCGATTGAATGGAAAGGAAAAATAGGGAACCAATGGCAGAAAAAAAGCATGGCAGAGACAATACAGTGCAAGAGGGCCTCAAGGCACTAGTAGAAAGAAAAAGAGGCACAGTGGATCAGGAGACAGGATCCATCAATATGCTCTATGCAAGAAACACATTTAGCTAGAAAGAAAACTCATAGTCTGAAAGTCAAAGGAGAGAGAACAATGCCCTATGTGACAAGGAGCCAGAAAAAACAAAATAGGGTTAGCCTGCCCATTAATTGCAGAAAGGATAAGAAAGAAATGCTATTTCATGGGGTGGAAACCTACTTAGCTATAAAGGAAGATAACCTCAAGGCTCTTGTAGTTAGATAGAGGCAACTGGTAATAGTGCTCATGGCTGTAATGGACCAGAGTCACAAGGGTGAATTTTGTGTTGTCTCCATAGCATAACAAACTAAAGGTGTTAGTGGGATCCAAAATGCACAATACATATCGGGAAAGTCAAAGGGGAGGAATTATCTAAAAAGGGAAAGAAATGACCACTATTAATCTATTATCATGATTTGAAATTCAGATTGTATTCATAGTTCTGATTAGTTTCATTCTATTCTGATTTGTTTGATTTTATTATACTTGATGGCATGGACAGCTATTTTAAAGATAACAAAATATATAATTGCAGCCATTGAGGATGTCCAATTAGCTTGTTTAGAAACCCTGTATGGCTTTCATTGTTTGTTTTGATTGATTTTACTCTATTCTGTGTGGTTTGATTGTAATATGTCTGAAGGTGTAGGCAACTAATCTGAAGATAATAACTATTATGGTAGCCAATGCTGTTTTGCTAATATCTTGAAATTCTATATTGCTTACATTGTTCTGCTTTGTTTGTTTTGTTTTATTATGTTTTGATTTGTTTCTACTGCTTTAGTTTGTTGTATTTTGTTTGATTTTATTTATCCCTGATGGTATGGGCAGGTATACTGCAGACAACAAGAGCCATTATGGTAGCCTTATCAATTGCTTTTTATTTATTTTGTTACCCTGTTTCAAAGTCATGTTCCATGTTCATTGCTTTGTTTTGATTGGCTTTACTCTGTTTTGTTATGTTTGGTTGTATACTTTTCTTTTTTTTTTTATTTTAAAGAGAATAGTACAAAACAAAACAAAACAGAATGAAAAAAGCAAAAGAAAACAGAATAGTCAAACATAATACAGCATTTCAAAACAGAACACTGCAAGCTATACAGGTTTTCAAAACATAACAACAGGAGATTAACAATGGTTACCCTAGTGTCTCTGGCTTTCTTCAAAATGGTTATTCATACATTTACAGACAATAAACTCAAACAAAACAAAGTAGTATAAAACCAGATAAAAGAGAATAGCATTACAGGTTTTCAAGTTGGATAACAAGAAATGAGCAATGGCTACTGTAGTGTCTAATTTTTCAAAAGAGCTGTTCCTATCTTCTCACTTATTGCTTTCAAATAGTAGGAAAGGGACTTAAACCAATCAAATCAAAGAATAAAAGCACCATTGGATTTCAGAACCATTTCTCCATATTTATCAGGAATTTTGTATCTTATTGAGTCTTTCAGTTTCTTACACTAGGGAGACAATGTGGTGTTTACACATGTGTGTTTGGTTTATTTCACTTATGAATATGATCTCAAGTCGCATCCATTTACCTATAAAAGCCTCCATGTGATCATTTTTTATAGCTGAATAGTACTCCATTGTATAAAAGTACCACATCTTCTTTAACCTTTCCTTGATTGATGGGCATTTGGGTTGTTTCCAAGATTTGGCTATTACAAATTGTGCTGCTATAAACATAGGTGCACATGCATCACTGTGGTAAGATGATTTCACTTTTTCTGGAAATATGCCCAGAAGCGGAATAGCTGGGTCAAATGGGACTTCCTGTCCTAGCTTTTTGAGAAACCTCCAGACTGACCTCCACAGTGGTTGCACCAGTCTGCACTCCCACCAACAGTGGAGAAGGGTTCCTTTTTCCCCACAGCCTCTCCAGCATTTATTGATGGTGGTTTTCTTGATCCTGGCCATTCTTTCTGGAGTGAGATGAAATCTTAGAGTTGTTTTAATTTGCATTTCTCTAATGACCAATGATACTGAACATTTCTTCATGTATTTACTTGCCATTTGTATTTGCTCAGCTGAGAAGTGTGTTTTCATCTCAGATGCCCATTTCAGAATTGGGTCTTTGAATTTCGAGGGCCTCATATTTTTTAATTCTTTTTATGTTCTACATAGAAGACCTTTGTCTGAAGGGCAGTTGACTAAAATTTTTCCCAATTTGTGCGTTTTCTTTTCACTCTATTGGAGATTTCTTTTGACATGCAAAAACTTTTTAACAAGACAAGATCCCAGTTGTTGATTCTGGGAAGGGTTTCCCATGCAGTTTGACTTTTGTTCATGAATTCTCCATCTACACCCCTATGTTTTCAAGATTTCTACCTACTTTGTTTTCCAGCAGATTTAGTGTTTCTGTTTTAATGTTTAGATCTTTGATCCATTTTGACTTTAGCTTAGTGTATGGTGATAGGCTTGGGTCTAATTTTAGTTTTCGACATATGGCAAGCCAGTTTTTCCAGCACCATTTATTAAAGAGGCTATCTTTCTTCCAGTGAACATGTTTGACCCCTTTGTCAAAGATAAGGTGGCTGAGTGTGTTTGTATTTGGGGTTGTATCTT
>RJWT010026185.1:0-15894 GCA_004365215.1 Cuniculus paca | reverse complement strand
AACAAGACCCTTAAGGCATTTACTACCCTGGAGCCTGAAATTGCTCCCCCCAAACCTTTGGGACCTGAGGACAAGACAGCCTTAACCAAAACTACCCCCACCATTACTAAGCCTAAGGTTTCCCCTACTCACCCTTCCAGTCTTAAGGATGAGGCTTCTAGACCAACTGTAATCCAGGCCTCTACAAGGATATACCCACCCTCAGCTGAGTTTATGCAAGCTCCTAAAGGACAATATCTTTTATAGGAAGTAAATGGACAGTCTGGGACTTCCAGATTTCATGTGTCTTTTTCTCTCAGGGACTTAAAATGATCAAATTAGACCTTGGAAAATTTTCAGATGATCCTGACAAGTACATTGAGATCCTTAGAGGACTTATGCAGACTCATGAATTAGATTGGAAAGATGTAATGTTACTCTTAAATCAAACATTGTCTCCTAGTGAGAGACAGGCAGCATTACAAGCTGCTGTTGCATTTAGAGATGAATATCATATTGTTGATTTTAGAAAGCCAGAAGATAGACAGCCAGGGGAACTACTGATTCCCACTGGTTCCCAGGCAGTCCCTACCCAAAACCCCTACCAGCCGAACAACCAGTTGGGTGATTGGATTAGGAAACACTTCCAGACAGGTGTTCTTAAAGGTCTAAGAATAGTAAGAACTAAACCATTCAATTACTTTAAGTTATCAGTTATTCAACAAGGGAAAGAGGAACACCCCTCTGCCTTCTTAGATCGTTTACAGGGGGCATTGATAAAACACAGGTCCCTAGGCCCTGATTCAATAGAGGGACAAATTATTCTTAAAAATAAATTTATTACCCAGTCAGCTTCAGATATTAGAAAAAAAGTTACAAAAGATGGCTTTTTCTCCAGATAGTTCACTTGACACTATGTTAAAAATTGCCTCCTCAGTATTTTATAACCATGATGAGGAGAAAGCCAAAGAGAGAAAATGAAGAGACTGAGAGAAAGCAGCTGCCTTTGTTGCAGCATTAAGAGGAATAGACCCTAAATCTGACTACTGGGGCTCCAAGAAGAGTTCCATAATGGCAGCTACCTGCTATTGCTGCCACAAGCCAGGCCACATTAAGAACAACTGCCATAGGAAGCCCCCTAGACCATGCCCTGATTACAAAGGTGACCACTGGAGGTTGGACTACCCCCTGAAGCCCAGGCCTCAGAATCCAAACCCATCCTATCAGTTGGTCCAGCAGGACTGATGGGCCCCAGGGCACTCTCTGCTCTTTCCCTCTGACCAGACTGTCATCTCCATGGAGGAGCCTTGGGTAATCATCACTATAAAGGGAAAAGAAACCAGCCTATTGCTGGACACTGGCGCAAGTCTCTTGGTCCTTTTCAATCCTGGCCTTCCTTCTAGTCACCATACCTCAGTGAAAGGAGTCACTGGAGAGGAGGTAACTCACTATTTTTCACAACCCTTGGGGTGTAACTGGGATGGTTTTCTTTTCACACATTCGTTTTTGATTATGTCTGAAAGTCCAAGTTCCCCTCTTAGGAAGAGATATTTTATCATGTTTAAATACTATAATATGTATGCATCTGGTCAAGTACACTGTCATCCCCTTGTGGAGATGGAAATGAATTCTAAAGTATGAAAAACTAAAGGTAAAATAGGTAGGGCAATAAGAGCTGCTCCAGTACAGATACATCTCAGAGATTCTACTATTTTTCCTCACCTAAGGCAATATCCTTTAAGACCTGAAGTTAAGAGAGGATTACGATCATTTCAGCTGATCTTTCTCTCCTAAATGAAGAAGTAAAATTAATGGGACAAGCTGTCCTCCAAAATAGGATAGCATTAGACATTCTAACAGCAGCACAGGGAGGTACTTGTGCAATTGTAATAACTGAATGCTGTGTGTACATTTCTGATTGTTCTGCTAATATCTCAATAGCTGTTCAAGATATTAGATGACAAATTAATGACATGTCAGATTCTAAAATTCCCTCTACTCTATCCTTTTCTTCCTTATGGGAAGAAATTACTAACTCCCCTTGGTGGAAATCTTTTTTTAACTACACTCATAATTATTCTGTTGATTTTATTCTTTGGGTCATGCATACTTAATTGTTTCTTTGGCTTTGTCTCCTTCAGATTTAGAGCTGTATGCCCACCCAAGATGAAATGTCTGGTGTCTATCGAGGGCCTTTAGATAGACTCTTTGTAGAATATCTCTGACTGCCAATCAGCAACTATGACCTCTTTCAGCCTGCAGAAGCCAGATCGGTCATCGCCCATTTCTCCCTCATGGAAGTTTGGGATACCTCTTCAGAGGGGGGAATGTTACAGGCAGCTGAGTCATTTAGAAATATTATAGGCAGTCAGATAGGGCCAGGCCCTCAAGAAAGCTGACACAAATGAACAGATGGTTTGTGACCTTGAAGGAGACAGACACCTCCCAATGTAAGCCAGATCTCAAGACACAAGACAAAACAAATATAACCACACCTTAAGTAAAAACATCAGGGATTGACATTCTAAATAGGTAAGGATCACCTTGACCATCCCTATCTCCTATGAAAGAGTCACTAATCCTTAAGAATTCTCACTTGCTACGTGACTGGCTTCCCTATTCATCCCTGATTTGGTCAATTTTACCTGGACAATTAATCTTATTGGTTGACCATAGTTTTGTCTCACCTCACGCCCATTTGCCTTACAAGTTCCCAGGTTTTCCCCATCTTGGATCCATCTCACCTCATGGTTTTACTCTATAAAAGTCCCTACAAAAGCCAGAGTCTTTAGCAACCCACTCAGGACCCCTTTTGTCTCTCTCTCAGGCAGAAGCTTTCTTTCTCTCAATAAATATATCTGCTCATAACCTCCGTTGTTCCTAAAATTCATTCTTCAACTTTAGAGAACATGAACTCATGACAAACATCTAGTAGGTTGAGAGTTTCATTCCCCTATATCAATAACTCCTTAAATTATATTTTGTACAGTTGTATACAATGTATTGTGAATGCAATGTCACAGAATAATTATAAAAATAGTAAAATATTTATAGTATAAATATGTATTTAAAATTCAAGGGTCATATGTAAAATTGCAAGGCACAGTAAGTTACACAGTTCTTATTAAAATGGTTGTGGAATAATTGTTGTTATCAAAAGAGAAAGCAAACATTTTGTTGGAATGAAATTTAATTTACCATATATTGTATGCAAACAGTTTCATTTGTTAAATACCTGATTTTTTTTTTTTTTTTGAGACAGGGTCTCACTATTTGAGTGTTGGTTGGTCTTGATCCATAATGTATCTCAGGCTGGCCTGGAATTCATTGTGATCCTCTTTCCTTAGCCTCCCCAGTGCTAAGATTACAGGTATGCACCACCACTCCGGGCCTAACACCAGATATTAAAGTATGTGCATCTTACAAATTGTATTTCCAACTGTCCATAGAATCACTCACCTAATATATTTTCATCAGGGTTACTTCTTTTATTACAAGGTGCTTAGCTTGGACTAAAGACCGATCACAATTAGTATTCTTTTTATCACACACTTTAATTGTGACTTGAAACATTACATTAAATGAAAATGAATAGAAATGTTCAGAACATAGATGTGCTGTTAGAAATTCACTTTGCATTACAGTATTTTATTATATATTTTTAGTTTAAGAGGAAAATATTCATAAAAGCAAGGTCTTTAAGGTTTTGAGGTTGCAGCAGTATTTCCATATATTTTGTAAAAATGAAATTATTCCTTTTCTTCCTCTAGGTTGTTTCATCGACCGCTTGTAGAAAATGTATATAAAAACAGTTTTTTAGCTTTTTAAAGATAAATATGCACATAAATTTTGATAAAGGAATCTATGAAGGACTGTCAAAAAAAAAGAAAACAACAACAAACAAACAAAAAAACCTTTTTGGATAGTTTTTTGATACCTAGAACTTAATACCTAGAAATTTTCTGTGGATAATTTTTATGTAACTCATAAAAAGTCAGCATAATAAATTGAGGTAGACAGCTAACTTCTTATTTTTACTTTTTGGTGGTTGTACCCTCTTAGTTTATTTGGACTACTAAAAAATCATATACCAAAATATCAAACCAAACTAAACTACTGGGCAGCCTTTAAATAAGAGACATTTTTTGCACTCTTACAAGGTGAGATGTGACAGATTCTGGATATGCTGAGGGCTTGTTTTCTCATAGATGCTGTCCATAACTTCACTTGGTGGAAGAGATGTGTGTGTATGTGGTGGAGGGGCTGGAGGGGGTGGGGTATGTCTCTTCTGACCTTTTTATATTTTTTTGCAGCACTGGGGGTCGAACTCACAACCTCACGCTTGACAGGTAGGCGCTTAGGTTGCTGAGCTAAATCCCCCGCCCTTGTCTTTTTTAGACAGGGTCACTATGCTGTTCAGGCTGGCCTTCAGCTCACTTTGTAGCCCAGGCTGGTCTCAAACTCACAACAATCCTCCTGCCTCAGCCTCCTGAGTGCTGCGATTACAGATGTGCACCACTAGGCCCAGTTCTTCTGACATTTTATAACTACACTAGTTCTGTTACAATTAATCTGTTTCATCACTCCTTAATATTATCATTTTAGGGATTAAAATTTTAATATGTTAATTCTGGAGGAATGCAAACATTTGGTCCAAGGCAAAAAAGTAATATAAGAAAATATAGTATACATTTTCTAAATGTTACTGATATTGGATCTCTTGTAGCAGCAGACTCTGATATGTGAACAAAACAGTAAGTTTGGAAATACTTCTCTCCTAATTTATGTGAGTTTAGAGTACTTCTTGTTTCCAAATAAACATTTGCATCAACATTGAATTTTTTATGTAGATTTGCAGCATTTTTCTGTATTTATACGCATATTTAACTCTTTAACAGCATCTCAGCAGCAGGGTACCTACCCCCAAAGATACATAAGGTTTCATTAAAACAGATTTTAAGAATGGGGTTTGAATCCAATATGAACAGCATCCTTGTAACAAGAGGAAGAGATCCTAGTGATGTATAAACAGAAAGTCATGTAAGAACACTGAAAAATAAAAGGCTGCCTGAAAGTCAAACAGAGATTTTTAAGGAGAAAGCAACTTTGTTGGAACCTTGACACTGGACTTGTAACCTCCAGAACTGTGAGAAAATAGTTACTCCATGTGTGACGCCAAAATGAACTAAAACATTCTCATGATGTAACTTCTGTTTTACCCATTTGATGAGGTTTCTGGTCCACTAGATTTTAAACAATGCTCTTAATGCAAAGAGTATCAAGTAATTTACAATCAAGTTGTGAGTCACCAAAGATTATTTTTATTTTTTTATATTACATCTCTTGGGTCTCTTATATTTAAACTCATGTTATTGCTTTTATTTGCGAGAGATTTGCCTATAATCGTGATCTTTTGTTAACATCATTCACAGGGTTACCTTGGGTGACACTGCAACAACAGACTCTGAGCTCTGTGTGTGACCTTAACCACTACATTGGTCAAGTTTGTTGCTGCAACAGAGTGGACCTATGCCTTACATCAGGTGCAGTTACTCAAATAGAAGAAGGGACATCTACTAAGAATTTTAGTAAAATTGAGTTAATGTTACTTGAAATTTCTACTATCAACATCTTATGCTTCAACTCAGTCTTTCCAGTTAGTTTTTATCTATTTCTAAGGTAACATAGACACATGAAGAAATAAACGCACCGTTTATTTACTAAGGCATTTAGAATTGCAGTAATGTTTCAGTAACATTAACAATTTCACATTTTAGGAAAAATTCCTTTTGGGTACTGTCAAACTAATGCTAGGTAAATTAAATAAGCTAAAAGACAGAAAGAACCAAATTTCTTGGTCTTTACAGCCTCTTTAGTTTGAAGGATTTTTTTCCTGGAAGATATTTATTCAATTTTAAAATTCTGAATATTCTGCTTTCTTGCATATATTTTTTCATTAATGTGATATTTAATGGCCTAGGAAGAAAGAGTTACTTAAAAGATAACTTCAGAGCATTTTAGAACTGAGGATGCAGCTCACTGGTAAAGTATTTGCCTAATACCTACAAGATCCCAGGTTTGATTTTAAACACTATAAAATCAGTTAATTCATGCTTTTAAAAGTGAGTTATAGTAAAACTGATATATTTAAAAGTTTCTTTATTGTTATGAGGGGGTCTATCTTCAGAAAAAGCATGTCTGATTTATAGAGGATTTACTAGATATAATGCACACAATGATGTATTATAGACTAACCACTTAGAAATGAATGTAGATTTATTTCTGAAAATTATTGAGGATATACCCAAACAAATTGACAATGAACAAGATTTGCTTTTTGTTATGACCATTCACATTAAACTAAGTTGGGTTTCTATATATTAAAGGTTATCTATTTCTGTATATTATCAGACTATTTTTTCTGTTTGTGTTGGTTATGGGCAAATTAAGTATATCTGAATAAGGAGGTATTTTTCTCTAAGAAATCTACATCTTTTATGTACAGTGATTCAGTAAAGCATTGTAGAATGAAGAACATTCATTAAAAATGAAGAGCTTTGTGAATTGTATAGATGAAAAAAACCTGTTAAGTTTTAAGCAATGTGAAAACAGCACTTTTCTACATCAAACAGGCTTTTAGCCAAAATGATTTTGCTTATCTGTCTGCTGGGAATATTACTTAAATGGAAAGAAACTGTTTTTTGATGAAAGATGTTCTGTGTACTCAGGTCTTCATTTATATATTGTGTAAATATCAGCTACTTATTTCTCATAGAAATAGATGCTATACAAATAAAATAATTCAGTAATTATTCATTGGATATATGAATCAGGAACTTTTATATGCATGATTAGAGTTCTTAAAAATAATAAAAATGAGCACTTCATGTTTGCTTTCCAGAGTATTTTGTATTATCTTTTTAAAAAAAATTTTATTTTAAAGAGAATAAAATCAAACAAAACAAAACATAATAGAGCTAATCAAAATAGAATAATGAAAGTGATACAGAACTTCAACACAAGATAATAGGAAATCAACAATGGCTACCATAATGTCTCTTGTTTTCTTCAAAATAGCTGTTCAGAAATAATAAGAATTAAACAAAACTAAACAGAATAAAACCAATCTAAACAAAAGAATGAAAGTGTATTTCAAAGAGAATAAAACCAAATCAAATAAAACAGAATAAGGACAATCAAAACAAAACAGTGAAAGTGATACAAGATTTCAAAATAGGATAATAGGAAACTATCAAAGGCTACCATAATGCCTCTCATTATCTTCAGAATTGCTGTCCATGCCATCAGACATAATAAAATCAAACAAAACAAAATAGAATGAAACTGATTGTTATACTTTGTGTCTAGGTGGCCTCCCAAGTCTCATGCAGTCATGGAGGCAGCTGAATCTAGTGTTTGTGATTGTTTCATTGCTTAGCACTGGGATTAGTGGTGTGAGTACAGCACCCACCAAGGGACGGAGCCAGCACACAATATAATGGAGGGAAGAAGGTGTGTTTTCTCTCTCTCTTTTGCCCTTTTGCTCTTGTTGCTTGTGGGCTGCCATGAACGGCTGCCCCTAAACCATGCCACCCTGCCTTGGAGTCAGCTATGTATGGACTGAAACCTCCAAGAACTGTAAGAAATAAACCTTCCCTTCCTTCATGTTGGACATCAGGTATTTTGTCTCAACAATGAGAGAAAAGGAACAGAAGAATTTGATACCAGAGGAGTGGGGTTGTTGCTGTGGCTGTACCTGACCATGTGGTTAAAGAATCTTTGAGAATGGCTTGTGGGAAGAGTTTGGAAAGGTTCAGAGATGTTGCCTGAATGCATAAACCTGGAACAGCTGAGGCTGCTCTGTAGGGGAGATTCTGGTCAGAGCTCAGGAGAACAGAAGATTGATAGAAAGCCTGCTGGTAAAGACCAGGCTTGGGAGGTTTCTGCTGGAAAGAAGGACTGCATTGTGTATTATGGCTTGACAGAAAGTTAGGCTGAACTTTGTTCATGTCCAGAGACTTTACCTGAGACTGAGATTAAGGGTGGCAGACTGATTAATCTGGCCCAAGGAATTTCAAGGCAGTCAAATGTTAAGACCATGGAATGGCTATTGCTGGGGGCTTTTAGCCAGATTTATGTTGCCAGTCAAGAGCAAAGAGCCTAGCATGGTGATATAAAACATTGTGAGTTTGGCCAGAAAGCTATGGACTGTAAAGATAGAGCTGAGACCTTGATTGCTGAGAAGGTACAGAAAAATAAAAAAGATGGCCTGGGGGCATCCCAGGAAGCAGTGGGTCTCCACGCTTTGCAGCCTCGAAACTGCAAAAGTGAAAGACTTTCCTCAGGGAGAAAGCGGCAGAATGCCAAGTTCCAAATGGTGGCAGAGGCCACAGGAAGTTCCAAAATGGTGGCAGTCAAACCAGGTTCTAGAATGGTGGTGACATAGAGAATTGTCACCTGTTCCTCACAATCAGATTCAGAGAGTTCAGCATTCAAACATTTGACCCCTACAGCCTTGACAACACACATGTGGTGCTGGTTTTAGGTATGTGAAGAATTCATGAGTTCTGAGGTTAAAAAGGCTTCCACCTTGATTTCAGAGGGCCTAGGAGGCCGGGCAGCATGCCCCTGAGATGGTAATATATGAAGCTGTGAATGTGAAACCAAAGGTGTAGTGGAGAACCCAGAAGTTTGAAAAAGCCAGGAGCATGAATCATCTAAGGAAAGCTGCAAGGATTGAGCAGAGTGGGCCTAAGAGAGAAGCTATGAGAGCTAAAACCCCTGCAAGTGCCGTAGAGGTGGAGTCACTCAAGTCTTTTGGAGCTCACAACCAGATTGCTTCAGATGCTGAGCATGGAACTCCAGGACTTAATGTTTGCCCTGTTGGATTTTGGACTTCCTTTGGTCCCATTCCTTTATATTCCCCTGTTTATACCCTTTGCAATGATAATGTTTATCCTGTGCCACTGAATGTTGGAAGTGCTTAACTTTCTTTTCATTTGTACAGGAGTTACAGCTAAGAGTTTGCCTTAGATCTCAAAGGAGACTTGGGACTTGAACTTTTCAGCAATGCTAAAACTGTTAGGACTTTGGGAACTCTTGGAGGTAGACTAAATATCTGTTGTATAAATGATGTACATGAGTCTTTGGAGGGCCAGGGGTGGAACGTTAAAGTTTGTGTCTAGGTGCTCCCCCAAGCTTCATGCAGTCATGGAGGCAGATGAATCTAGTGTTTGTGATTGGTTCATTGTTTACCACTGGGATCAGTGGTGTGAGTGATACACTTACCCAGGGGTGGAGTATACAATATAAGGGAGGAAAGGAGGTGTATTTTCTCTTTCTCTTTTGCCTTTTTGTTCTTGTTGCTTGTGGGCTGCCATGAATGGCTGCTCCTCAGCCACACCACCCTGCCTTGGAGCCAACTGAGTATGGACTGAAACCTCCAAGAACTGTAAGAAATAAACATTCCCTTCCTTCATGTTGGGCATCAGGTATTTTGTCTCATCAATGAGAGAAAAGTAACTGAGACACCAATCAAACCAAAACGTTGAATAAAGCAAAACAATAAAATAGAACACAACAAAATAGTGAGAACAATATTGGATTTCAAATACAACACAAAAGGAAATCCCCCATATTTTCTATGTTGCATACTGTTATCAGCTTGATAGATGCTCAGTCTACTGGCCTTAGGCTTGAAAAAACAATAAAACAATAGAAGCGTTAAGTTGTTTTGGTACCTCACTTGCTATCAACTCAGCCTGTCCTCCAAATCAGTAGATTGCTTACAGGGGGTGGGTGTTCTTGCTCCCATCCCATTGGCCAGTGGAGGGTTAATTGCTTCTTGTTCTTGTTACTCTTCTGAGGCCCAACATAGCTTCTGCTGACTCAGGAAGGGTGAATTTAGCTTGTTTTCTTCCTAGGACCTGCATGGCTTGTACCAGGTCCTGGGAAGGGCAAATTGATTTCTTGTTCTTCTTGTTACTCCTCCCAGGCCCAGCATGGCTTCTGACAACTCAAGGGAATGGCGGATTTGGCTTGCTCTCCTTATGGGACTCACTTGGCTTGTGCTGAGTCACAGGAAGGGCAAATTGGTTTTTTGTTCCAGAGTAATAAACATTATTCTATATAGATTCTCCTTAGTGATAATTCAAATCAAGTACTTCTATCTTTAACCTCAACTTTGGTCTAAAGTAGATTGTTAAATGACCTCATAGAAGCCATATAAAAGAAATAACTGGGTCAAATGTGTTCTCCTTATTAATGTAGTTTGCTTGTATTGTCACACTTTGTTTCTGTTTCTGGTATTTTGATAATTTTATCACATAGAACACCTGGAGGAAATGTTGTGGGAGCAGCAACTGGTGAAAGTAAGAGAGTTTACCTGGACCTGTGCATGGGCAAAGATACACAAAGTTAAACATGTACTGAATACTTGGAGTAGAAGACAGACAAAGTGGCATGAAAAATAACAACATCTGCTAAAAAATGAAAACCACAGAGTTAGTTAAAATCATCACAATCCAGGAAAGTACAAAGTTAGAAACCAGGATAAGGAAGATATTGGTCTCACAGTGCTTAGGAATTAAGGAATGAAGAAAAGTTTGAAAAATAATAAGGTTAAAAATAAGCTTGGAAGGCTCCAAAGAATCTTTTTCTCAATTCTCTTGATGTCATTTCAACATAGCAGTATGAATTACGTTTTACATGAGTTATACTGCTGGATTTAAAAGTTTCTTCCTGATATTTTATTCTTTTCTTAATCTTCCATTCTTTCTAAGTAAGTTCTTGAGCTTGATGATTCTTTGCATTTTGATTCCATTCACAGACCTATTACCCATCTGAATTCCTTGCCAACAGTTAATGCTTTTGTCTTGAGAATCTCTCTGGTTCATGATTTCTGGACTTTCATCACCACATTTGAGTTTGTTTCATTCCTAAAAGTTGTACTTATCCCTCAGAATAGCAAGCATGAATGTTAGACTAACGCATTGCTTGTCTCAGGCATGCACATCCATGAATGTTCAGACCTAGTTCACTGAAATCTCACATTGCAGTCTACTCCCAGGTATGCCATAGCTTACTTGCAGGATTCCAGTTTCTAGGGTCACTGTTGTCCTACATAGTTGAATGCATCCTTTTAGTTCTCAGCCTCCTTCAGTGTCAGGGAGATTTTGGTTCCATTCCTAAGCATCATTTTAATTAAAGATCTGGAGTTGAGATCAATGGTTAATCAATCTATACAAAGTGGCTTGCAGACAGCATATTAGGTGTTTTTACTTTCACTTTCTCATATCTCAATCAGATAGATTTCTAATGTGTTTTGTCCACCAGAATTGCTATATTAGACCATAAGGACATCTGTGTATTTATGTGTTGGATTCTGTGTATATATGTGTTGGATTCTCTGGATTCAACAATGACAACTGTACTGTTTTCTTGCTTGAGGCAAAGTCTGTGCACTCTCTAGGTAAATCAAGTTTGGTTCAACCTCCATGATACTTTCTTAGAAAAGTCCAGTCTGTAACCAAGACCACAAGTTCTTATCACACATTCTGGGGAGATATCAATAGAAAATATGAATACACATAAGAAAATATTTAGCTTACTTTGTCTCACGTTGGCTAGATCTTTGTCACTTGAGTTGTAGACACCATTTTAGACTTCAAAAATATGAAGAGTAGAGTAGTCAATATCTTGATTATAATTTTCTCATGTGACTTTGCTTCTTAGGGGAATCTGTCCTAAACAGCCAAAACTTTATTATACCAGCCAAGATCTGTATTACAGAAACTCTGAAGCCTTATAGTGGCATTGCCTAATAAATATGATGAGCATAGACTGATCTGAACCCTAATATGTCCCAGCTATTGTCACCGTTTCTCCCTTGTAAGATATCTGTCTATAGATAGATAGATAGATAGATAGATATTTCTTGTCTTTTCCAAAAGAATCTGTGAAAGTTTAATAAATTCTCTTAATTCTGTCCATTGCAGTTGTACATTAATTTTTTATGTCCTGTGGAGGTGTGTGTCTCTGTAACTGCACTGGAAAAGCATCCAGATTTTCTGCCTACCCAAGATGAACTTATTACTAATCATTAAATTGGGATTGATCAGAGGATGACTGCCAGTTGCTAAGTTTCTCTCCCAAGAGGAGAGTTGGTAATAATGAGCATGCTGTTCAGTTTTTGATTCTATTTTTTGGTGCTTGGCTTACGACTACTTGTCCAATTTGTCCGTGGTTATAGGCAATAAAATCAAGCAATATTTATATTCCCTTAGACCATATAATTTGTTATGTTCACCTCATTGATTTCCATGTAGCTATCTAAAATTTTCTTAATGAGTTCACAAAGATGTCACCTTTCATATTCTAAAATCAGTTGTCATTGTCACATATCTGTTACCAAAACTGTCAAAAGCTGTGAAGAGTTTAAGGTTTTATCACTTTTAAATTAATAATCTATGAATGCTATACATTGAACAATAAACAGTCTAGTCAGTAATGTAAGTGATTTGACTTAGAATTTTACTTTACCAGAATATAGAAGCCATAAATATTCACTAGAAACTACACTACCGATTTTGAATTTTGATCTTTTCAGAGCTAACAACATATGGCATCATACTCAGTTGTGATGACGAGCAGTAGAAGCAAGCAACAGTTGTCAAGTCAGCCATGTGATTATGAAGGTAAACAGTACTGAACGGTGTACTGTGTTACTAACCTTTAAGGTTCTTAAGAAGAAGAATATCAAATAAATCAATGACTCATGATATTTTCAACTTATGATGTGTTTATTGGTATATAATATTTTTATAAGTCCAGTAGCATCTTCATTACTTTGTTCTAGTCTATATAAGCATAATTTTCATGGTTATACAAGTGTTTGTAATTGATTGAACACATCATATAGATAGAAGCCAGCACATATGAGTGGTTCAATAAGTTGCAACTGGACTGGATTTGTCTACTTAGCTCTGATATTTAAGGAAAAGCAAGTTAATCTCTCAGTATTAAAAATTATCCATGGTGTAAATTAGAGTTGTTCTATACTAAACAAGACATACTAGTTGAGTTAAAATCCAAGTAAATTACTTTAATATTCCATTTAGTTATAAGAAAAGAACATGAGTCCTTAAGGAAAATCATGTGAAGTTCATTCTTACGATGCATAACTGTGCTACTCAATAGTTTTCTACAAAATAATTCTACTTGATATTATTTCTAATTATAATGACTTAACTTATTCAATTTACTTATTCATGTTTTCCATTTTTCTGCCTAAAACATGGAAATTTGTTTACAGATAATATGCATAACTATGTATAAAATCCTTTATTAAAAAAGGACATTTTAATTTGAGGGACTGTATATTTAGTACTATATCTATGAAGCCAAAAAGTTTCAATGGAGAAATTAACAAAACACTATTAGTTCTTGGTACTTAGTTGAAGGTAAAAATGTAGAGAGACTTCCCTTAGAGAAACATTTCTCTAAGGGAATTCAACCAGCTGCCATTTGATGCCTTACCGAATTAATTCCACAAAAGAATTTTCTAAGCTATTACTTTAGAGTAAAATGGTTATTTAAAGCATTCGACTTTAATTTTTTCATAAATAAAGCTGAACTTATAGGATACTTTGATAATGAATCCATAAGATGAATGCAGCTCACTGAGTTGGATTTGCACTGTTATTTACATTTTTACCGGAGCAGGTTTTGCAATAATCAGCATTTTTATGTCTTCCAAAATAAAGTGTCTAAGGTCACTGAATTCCTCAAATGCACATATAAGAGATATAAACTGACATTCCAAAATAATTGTAAGTGTAAGTCACATTACTATAGGCACGTGTGTGTGCAGAAATTTTATCTTCTAGCAATGCAAAAAACTCATTGTCAAAATAACTAATGCTCAGAACTATCACTAAACAGATGATTGACCTTCTCGAATATCTGACTCCATTTCATTACACTTTGGTAGTTTTTGTCTCAGATTCAACACATGCTATCTGAAAATGATCACTGATCATTTTGTGGGGGAAAATATCTAGAGAAATAGAAGCAGCACTAAAATGAGTACAATACCAAAAATATTCATTTAATAAATACCTATTTGTTAATGAATATATGTAAATGTTTCTCTGCCATTTATTTTATTCTACTTTTTCAATTAAATTATATTAAACTGATGTATAAAATCACAAAAAATGTGCATATTAAAGGAGTACCATATGGCATTTGTCATATGTAGACATTGTATAATCAGATCAAACATATCTGACCTTTCAAAAATTTATAAATTTTTATGTAAGAAACATTTAAAATTCTTTCTTTAAGTTTTCTGAGATATAAAGTGCATACCTGCTACTGTACGTAATACTCTTTGAATGTTTAATGATGCATCTTACTAATCATATTACTTAATCACATGGTAATATAACAATTGACTCTTCAGTAGCCTAGTAAAACATTTACCTCAATGTTTTATATAAGCATTTTCCAGAAAATTCAAATTAGTGCAAAAGAACACAGAGCATGTACACTAGTTAAGGGCATGAACACGGCCCAAGTGTTTGAATTGTGGCTTTGCAATTATAAATACGTCGCCCTAGGCAGTCGCCCAAAGTCTTTCTGTCTCAGTTTGTCCTCTATCAATTAATGGGCACTATAGTGTTTGTTTTATAAGATATTTTAAAGTCTGAAATTATTTTAAAGTTATGATTTTTTTTCTTTTAAACATAATAAATGCAAGTATGATCATCTGATGCAAAGAAAGCTGACAGCACATTTTGGCTGAGCAGGATCATGAATTTAATCTACAACATGCTATAAACTAGCGGGGCACTGACCAAGTGTTTTTAAGAAGGTTATTTTCAGAAAACAGAAAATTAGTCTTCAGGATGGTTGGCTTTCTTTGTAGAGGTCACAAAAGGGCAGTGTATTTAAAGGGAGAAACAAATCCTTAATAATGGAATATCATTATTTGTCCTCCAGATAGGAAGTTAGAACCAGAAAGGTGGGAAATTGAGTATGGGATTCTTAAAACTGCATGCCTTAAAAATTCTTATGTTTTCCAAAGTAGGTAGAAATCTTGAAGACATAGGAGTAGGTGGGGAATTCATGACCAGAATTCAAACTGCATGGGAAACACTTCCCAGAATCAACAACTGAGATCTTGTCTTATTAAAAAGTTTTTGCATGTCAAAAGAAATCTCCAACAGAGTGAAAAGAAAACTCACGAATTGGGAAAAAATCTTAAGTTAATTGTCTTTAGACAAAGGTCTTCTATCTAGAACTTATAAAGAATTTAAAAAAAAATCAGGCCCTTGAAATTCAAAGACCCAATCCAAATACAGGCACCTGAGATGAAAACACACTTCTCAGCTGAACAAATATGAATGGCAATAAATACATGAAAAAATATTCAGCATCATTGGTCATTAGAGAAATGCAAATTAAAACAACTCTGAGATTTCATCTCACTCCAGAAAGAATGGCCAGGATCAAGAAAACCACCAATAACAAATGCTGGAGAGGCTGTGGGGAGAAAGGAACCCTTCTCCACTGTTGGTGGGAGTGCAGACTGGTGCAGCCACTGTGGAAATCAGTCTAGAGGTTCCTCAAAAAGCTAGGATTGGAAGTCTTATTTGACCCAGCTATTCCGCTTCTGGGCATATTCCCAGAAGAAGTGAAATCATCATACCACAGTGATACAGGTGCACCCATGTTTATAGCAACACAATTTGTAATAGCCAAATCTTGGAAACAACCCAAATGTCCATCAGTTGAGGAATGGATAAAAAAGATGTGGTACTTTTATACAATGAAGTACTATTCAGCTAAAAAGAAGGATCACATTGAGGCTTTTATAGGTAAATGGATGCGACTTGAGACCATACTCATAAG
>RJWT010026184.1:0-15902 GCA_004365215.1 Cuniculus paca | reverse complement strand
TGAAAGAAGAGGGAAAAAGGCAGCCATGGGACATCTACAAGATTGTTTCTAGAGGAAAAAAGAGGAAGTTCAAGTTACTGTCCTGAACTAGTGACTAGAGGCTGATGGAGCCGGCGGCACAAAGGGCTGTGCTGTCTGAATGCCCCCTGGGACACACACGGGAGCCGCGTTAGGTAACATGGCCTCTGGAGCCACCTGCTTTATAAAGTAGTCCATGACAGCTGGAGGAACTTTCTTCTCTCTCAAGAAACAATTGGCTCTGCTCTTCCCCAACAGTTTTTGGAAGTCTGGAAATTTAATTATCATGTATAGCCTTTGTATAGTAGTTACGTGTTGTTTAGATTAAAATTCAGTTGGATTTGACTTGGGCAAGGACCATAAATGAAATTATTCGACCTAGACTAATGAGGGTCTTTTCTGTTTCATTTGAGATGATCCAAAAGAACTTACTTGTTAAATTCTTCTGACAAAATGACTAACAGCACAAGCTCTGGACGTTAAACGCCCTTACAGTTAAACTGCATTAGGTTAGGACTTCACGAAAGTTTACTTGGTGCTTACTATGACAATAAGATCTTAGTTCGTTTGGAGCTACCTTTTAGATCTGTGTACCTCCTACAGTTTAAATCTGAAGTGTCCCTCAGGGTCCCTTGCCAGCTGTGCTGCTACTGGGAGGGAGCACAACCTTCAGAGGTTGAGGTCTTGTGACAGGGGGCCCTGTGATTGCAGTTGTGTCCTTGAAAGGGACCCTGGGACTCTCAGCTCTACCTCTCTGTCTCTGCACTTCCTGGGCACCGCGAGGTGAGCATACTTCCTCTGCTACACTCCCCTGCCCTGGTCATGATACACAGTGTCGCTGCAGACCCGAATGACAAGGACAAGCAACCAGGAGCTAAAGCCTCTGAAACATGTTTCCTTTTTTAAAGTTGATTAGCACAACTATTTTGTCACAGAGACATAAAACTGACTAAAATATTACCCATTTTCAGATTATACAATGATATCAAGAAGATGATTTGCCTGCAGTTTTCGTATTCCTTATATTAGGAAAACTCAATGATTTCCAATACTCTAATGTCAACTCCATAATATAAATGTCTGTGTAAGACACAGGCTATTTTTTTTAGCTTAACAAAAAATATATAGATATGCTGCATTACTTTTAATGTTAGCCTGATGCAGAGATGAGATAAAAATGCAACAAACTCAGAAATATTAATTTATGCTGCCTAATACAGTCTTATGAAATCTTTCTTCAAATTTCATTTGACTTAACATGTACCCTTTGGTGAGTCCATCTTAAAAGATCAATCTTCCACTCCATACAGATCAGGACTTGGGTTGAAGGCTTGGTGATCTGAAATGGAAAGTGGGTGAAGTTTAATCTATGACATTTGCAGCACTAGACTTGGTAACTTATTCTCATGAGCAATTTAAAGAATTGAATATGTGCTTGTTCTTAGTAGACTAGCTTATTACATCTTTGAGCAATCCATCTTTTGTTTCTGAATTCCCATCTTCTTGAAAGTGGTACCATTTTCTATCTGATTACTCAAATGAAAGCCCCAGAGTCCTGGATTAATTTTTCACTTTTTGCTCTTTATTTCTACTTCTTTATTTGTCCTACAGTGCCTACTCTCAAAATATACCTTAAACCCATCTACTTATTTCTACCTCTATCATTAATCAGTCATTATCTCTTCAATGATCCACGACAACATTCATTTCTACTCTTGTTCACCCGTATTTCATTATTTATCCAATAGCCAGAATTTTATCTTTGCAATTACCAACAGAACTAGACTGCTATCTTCTTAGAACCTCCTGGTGGTTTCCCTATCATAGCTAAATGAACCCACATGTCTCACCCACGTGTTCTTGTCTTGTTCCTCCTCCTCACCTTATTTTGTGTGACTTTTTCCTTTTTCCTTCCTCATCACCATGCTGAATGGTCTGCATGTGTTTTCACTGTAGGTTTCTGGGTCCTTGTCTGTGACCTTTACCTCCTTGTGTTCACTACTGTGTTGCTAGTGCTTAGGACACAGCTCCAGTTACCTAAAGGGTATGGAACAAATATTTGTTGAAATAGAGTTAGTTGGAAAATGAATCTATTATAAGAAGCAGTCATACACATACGACTCTGAGGTGGATGCAATATTGATTTTATTAATGGAACTAAAGATTTGTTGATCTCCTTAAGAATACAGAAAATATTTCCTTTCAAAGTGGTCTGTCTGTGGGTTATGCATTTGGTTTCTATATTTCTTGCCCATTTTTTGTGGCATAGTTTAAAGAAGCACTGATCCTTCATATGGGAATATGGTATAGGAGCACATTAACCAAAAGGTATCTGGACCATCTCATTTCCTGTCCCTTATCTCTCTCAGTGACATGGAGCTCTTAGAAAGTAGTCATGAAAATGAATATTTGATAGGGGTTGGCCCCTAAAATCCCTTTCACTCAGTAAATCTTTCACATCTAATTCTAGAGCATCCAGAAGTCAAACTATGTTCCGGTACATACTTCTTGTCTGCAGGCACCTTTTAAACTAGTTTTCTTGTCATTCTAACTTACTTATATTTTAGAAATTTATTTGTTGCTGTGGAGCATTTACTGCTGTGGTTCAGAATGGGTCCATATTTTATTTCTGTGTAATGTTAGAAACGTCAGGGCTAATACATCAGTATTATGGCATTTGCCAGGATATCTGGAAGGTCAAAACTGACTTCTTTCTAGTAGGTTATAAAAGGAAGCAGAAAGAAAGAAAGTTGAAACATTTCTTGAGATTTCAAACCAAATGGTGTAGATGCATGTAGTGAAGACATGAAGAAAACAAATTGTGATTCCTCCCTCAGAACTTAGGTTACCCTAATAAACCTATCTCAGTCCTTCAGACAGGAAACTGACTTCCTTTCAGCCCTTTTCAAACTAAACTTTAGATAGGTGGGTGGCACTAGGTGGGTGTTATTGAGTGGAGGCTTTCTGAGTTTAGACCTTGAATCTTCACCTAAAATTTATGAAGAATGCATGCAGACATTTGTGAGAGTGGTAAGTTTTGGACACTAGATTTTAAACCCTGTTTATTGATGATGTTATTGATTTTGTCAAAGTTCTGTTACGTTCATTTCAGAGGAACTTTTGTGATCAGAGCAGAAAGGTCCAGTTCTTTTTCAACAGGAGTACAGGTTTTTCTGCAGATTCTAGTATTACTTTTTTGGGTTGTAAATGGACCCTTTTTACAATGCTAGGCATATTTTGAGTGGCATATTTTTATTTACATGAAGGGAAATTATTTGAATATGACATTTTGTACTTGAAAATTAACAGAAATACTTATTTGAAAAGATAGTAAAATTACTCTTGTAAATTATTTCAAAACAAAATGACTTAAAAAGTCTGAGGATGCTCACTTTTCTTATGCCTGTGGCTTATGCAAAGCTGCATATGTAGTTTACTCCTTATGTGCAGATAAAATAGTAATATATTTCATCCTAAAGAAATAAACTAGATAAGACTATAAGACTTAAAAAACTTATGCAAATTCTGGGACAGGGAAAGTGATGCAGACAGTCAAATGTGGATTCATTGTCTGTTTCCATGATAATTTATTGTATCATTTAAATGTGTAGCCCCCCACCCCAGATCCTGGCTACCAAGGTAATCGTTCAACTCCACTGAATTCTAGACAAGAGGTGGAGATTAGGCAACTAAAAGAAAAGAAAAGCTGATTCACTTAAACAAAATAATTTTTTTTTCAGCACCGGGGATCGAACTCATGTCCTCGTGCTTGCCAGGCAGGCACTTATGCCACTGAGCTAAATCCCCAGCCCTTAACAAAATAATTTTTGATAGACTAAATTCCAGTTAGAATTTTGCCTATTTCTGCAACTTCTGAGCCACCATATCAGTTGTAGTCAACACATTTATGTGGAACATTGCACGGAAATGGTGTTAATGGTTTTGCAATACCATTGTAACACAGCGACACAAAGTGGCCCATCCAGGACACTCAGCAGCGTAATTAGTCAAAAGTCTAGACTTGCTGTAAAACTCAGAAAGGTACTTCCATTGCATTTCAGAAATGTAATGAGACAGGGTATGAGAGAACAAAGTTTTTATTCTTTTAAGTTTAACATGATGAACAGATTCTTGTAACATGTTCATATTTGTAAGAAAAAACGAGAGGCAAAGAGTGATTGTGGACGTAGCTTTTTTGGTCACCAGTGTAAGTAGCCAGGGGCAGTTTGGGTGGTGACCAGAGCGCCGACACTGAGAGGGTGCCTGGAAAGACGCTCTGGCAGATGCTGCCCCCGAGAGCAAAATAAAAAACACATAACAGGAAACAGAGAGATTGATGTTTTTCAAACGAGAGGGATCAAGAGATGGAAGGAAGGAGAAGAGGGGCCAGGAGAAGGGGCATGAGAAGAGTTGGGCTGTGTCACGCACATGGACCAACTCCCGCGAGGAGTGTGCTGCCAACGTGGAGTCCTAAAGAAGAATTACGTGGTTGTGACCTGTGTCTACTTCCCTGAGGAGAAACTGTTTGTATTCTCAGATACAGCAAGACAGTTGAAGATTAAGAGGATAAAAACCTTCTGGACAAGCTTATTTATGCTTAAATAATCGCAGTCATCATTGTGCATTCACTACAAGGATGATTCCTTTTATCGCCAGTGGACAAACAAGTTCTTTCAGAAGTTTTCTTCACTGTGTCTTTTTACCCAGTGTCTCTGCTCTTCTGTCACTCTTTTATGATTTGATCCACTGGATTTTTAAATGGCTGCCACTTAAGTGAGATGCACAGAGCTAAAAAGATATTACTTCCTCCCTAGAGAAATAAAATCTGCCTGTGTATAATGTCTGTGTGGTTTTTCACAGCAAGATTGTTAAAAACATGTAAGACATGAAATTTAGATGGATAAGCTTAAGTACACATACTTCACTTACCGGAATATATGTGTATATATATATTATATTACATCAGTAGTGATCATTTCTACTTGTTGTGTTCCTTCTTAATAATTTGTAAAAGAATAATATAAGGGAGCTATATTAATATATAAAAATACAGGCATTAATACTGGTTTAACTATAAGAAGTTCTTTGAAATGGGAAATATGTTGGTGTAATGTTTTCCTTGTGTATATGAGAATATATTTATTCAAATTAAAAAATAAAATCTTAAAGCCTGAATTGTAGTATAAGCTTATCTTTAGTTAAATTTTCTTGTCATCCATCATGGAAGGAAATGTGAATATTAAATATGAATAATAGTAAAGGTTAAAATTCTCACGGTCATGTTCTGAAGCCTAATGGGGTGGTCATGTAATTCTTCTTTTAAAATATTTTGTAGTTTTAAAATATTTTGGAATTGTGTTAAGTACACTAGGTAACCCCACAAGTTCAGAAGCTTAAATATTAATCCAGTTTTTACCACTATGAAGGCAATTTATCTGCTTCCCCTGTTTTTCCTTCCTTGGAGATATTTGTCTTCTGCGATTTCATTGCTCAAACACAGGCCTTTCTGGCCACCGAAGGTTCTGACTGAAATAAATAAGATCTTTCATATTTCCCCCATCACAGGCCATTTAAAGTTCGCCTCCTTCAAAGTACCTCATCAATTTCCACTTCTATGCTCCTATACAGCCTTCTCCTACTTTTCTAAATGCTAAATCCCAACCACCTGGAAATATCCTAATTCTATCAAAGCCAAACATATTCAGTGCTTTTCCAAACATAAAACAGCCTTTATTTTAACCAATTCTTGCATTCTTCTTCCTGTTGTAGAGATTTATTATTCAAGAAATTAATAGCCGAACATAGGAGAAAGGACTCACGGTTCCTATGTGTTAGACACTGCACACGCTCTCGAAGTTCATTATTCCCGTGGTCCTGTGAGATTGAACTCTGAAAGTTCAGTTATTGCAAAACTTACCAATAACTGAGCTGATTTGCCAACTTGATCAGTGTGCTAGACTCTAAAATCCGTGCTCTGACCAGCATAAAGCCTGGAGCTTTGGAAAGAACTGTTGGGACTGGAAACCACACACTGAGTAGAACTGAGAAGCACATATCCTGATTTTGAATTTAAACACAAGCCTAAGAAATGACTTATGGTTAATTCACATGTTTGTTCTTGAGACAGTTGTTTTCAACATTTTTTGCCCCATTATCATTCCCCTATGCAAACCATTTAGACATTTTTTCCTTCTGATTTTCTCCTTGTCCCATGAAATTTTAATACTATAGACAGACTTCATATCCTTTTATGTTCTGGGCCTCTTTGGGGACCACAAGCATTATAATAAGGATTTTTACTGCCTTAGGAAATCATCCTTGCTGAGATTGCATGATACAGACTAATGCTAGACTATCTCATCCCACCCACCCCATCCCATGACTAGTTACTATATATACATATTTATGTGTATATTTTGTTGATGTTGTTGTTTGTTTGTTTTGTTTTTGGTTTTTGAAGCAGGGTCTTGCTTTGTGTTCAGGCTGACCTTGAACCCACAGTGATCCTCTTGCCTCAGCCTCTTGGAGTGCTGGGGTTACAGATCTGCATTGCCATGCCCGGCTGTCCATTATTAGTTATTTGTAGGGGGAGTCAGAGTGGAGATAGCTTTGGGTTTTCAAAATTCTGCCTGGATTCTGGTTCTTTTATCTGTTTCTAATGAGAACTAGGATGCATGACGATAAGCTTGCCAAACCCCAGTTTTCTCTTCAGGAAAAAGGATCTGTAATTCCCAACTCATGAAGCTGTGAAAGTGAAAAAAAAAGATGGTCTCTTAAAGTGCCTAGCAGGAGCCAGCGAAGGTCTTGAACACTATTGGCTTGTTTTCTTCCCTTCTTTGGTGACATCGTTAAACTCTACATTTCCGGGGGCTATTGTGAGAGTGTCAGCCTAACATTTGGGAAACTGGTCGTCTGGTACAGACTCTTAACTACCCGGCTTTCTCTCTGTGAAATGAGGGGACTGACCTCCGCATTTCATTTTAGCCTCTCTGGTCTGTGATTTTATAATACTTTACTAGACCCTCCCTGGAATATGCAAGAATGAATCGCACCTTGAAATTTTGCTGCCACTTTTAATCTTAGTGCGTCAAATTTTAGGTCATGTTTTTCCCCAATTACATGTCCTTGAGGACCTGATTATTAAGAGTCACATACAGTCATGAGTTCTACAAGTTGGCCTAATTAAAAGAAATGTTATTTGGAGTTCAAACTATATTCGCTAATGATTTGTTCAGGATTGTCTTTCTGGAAACACAGATGAAAGAGATTTAGTCGTGTTTCTAATTTTGCTTTATTTGCAGCTAGTATAGAATGGAAGCATGAATGATATAGATAACTACAGTTTATTTTAAAGACTAAAAGCCAATTAGTCAGGAAATCATTTCTTTTGTGTGTTCCAAAGTGTTAACATTTGCCAGAATTAACTACACAGTAAGGAAGGCAGATTTGGAGGAGCGAGACGTGTCGCCTGTTGAATGACCTCAGACAGCTTGCCCAGGTGAAGCAGTAAAGGAGAGACAAGGAGG
Organism: Cuniculus paca; assembly: GCA_004365215.1. Taxonomy (NCBI): domain Eukaryota; kingdom Metazoa; phylum Chordata; class Mammalia; order Rodentia; family Cuniculidae; genus Cuniculus; species Cuniculus paca. Next base: position 8,358 of record RJWT010026184.1, on the reverse strand, counting down.
CAGCTTTGAGCTCTTCCTGGATGGCACATGTTATATTCTATTCACATACAGTCTCTATGTTAATATTTATTTGGGATTATTTCAGACAAACACAAATGCATAAAGACTATTCAAGTAGACATCCATGTATCTACAATTGGTTCTACAAAGGACATGTTATAAACCTAGTTGAAATCCCTCATGTGCCTTTTTCTGCCTGTTACCCTCTCCCTGTAGAGGAATATATGCTTATAAGTTAGGCCCTTTTCGTCTGCATGCATTTCTTTTTCTCTTTTAACATTAAGTAGTCATTTTATAGCCTTTACATTTATAAGGTGATATCACAGTGTACCTAGTTTTCTGATATTTTCTTTACTATACTGTCATATTTATAAGATTATTATTTGTTTTTGAATTGTGTATATTATTTTGAATGATATGATGACTAATCTTGAGTGTCACTAGATTAACGTTAGAGATCCCTAGGAGATCAGCAAAGCATGCTTCTCATGTGTCTGGGTGTGTCATGGGTGTGACCAAGGGTGCTGTGTCTGGCCTCTGTCCCTTTCCTCACTGATGCTCTCTGTGCTCTGAAGAGGAGGATCACTGGGAGTATGGAAGAGTGAATTCTTTTCCTTGGGCCCTCCCTTTTCTCTCTCTGCTTTCTGACCACCATGAAGAGAGCAACTTTGCTCTACTAAGCCTTTCCGCCATGATGTTTCTGCCTTAGCAGTTTACCATGGACTGAAACTCCTGAAACCGTGAGCCATAGTGAACCTCTTCTCTCTAACTGCATGTGTCAGGCATTTTGTCCCAGCCAAAGAAAACTAACCTAGTCAAATAGGTATTTCTTTTTTAAATTTAATACTATGTACTCTTTACATTATATTATGCTATCATTACTTTATCAGTAAGTAACTGATTTGACTTACATTTCTATATTTGTAAGTTACTTTCAGGAAGAAGAGCTTTTAAATCTCTTTCAAAATAATTGACTGAAGTATGAGGTATGTATTCATTAATTTATTGGTAAAATAGTGTTAAAGTGATCTCCTAACCAAAGACAGAGCTAAGCATTAAAAACTAACTGTAGGAAACAGACTGTCCCTCTCTTTAATAACCTGATAGTCTAATGGGAAGATAAGTCTTAATTACAAACATAATCACACAAATGAAACATAGGATTTATTAAACAGAAATCTACCGATTGCCTTATATAAATTAAAACAGTAAATGTACAAATGTAAATTCTTTAATGATGCAGGAGTCATTCTAATTGGATGGTGTTATGGCTTGTGCCACACAATCCTAGGTGGGACTTTTTCCAGAGGTGACTGAATCCAGAGTGCATGACTGATTCACAGTGTAATGCTAGGATTAAGGGTGTTAGGATTAAGGGTGGGTGATTACTAAATCAGTCCACTGATTGGTTTGGCACCCCCCTAATCCCAGTAGGCAGGATACAATACAAAGGACAGAAAGGGACTTATTGTCCCCCTTGTAGCTTTTGTCACCTTCTGCCCACCATGAACTGTTTCTCCTCTGTCACCGTGCCTTGGAGCGAGCCAGCTGTGGACTGAAACCTCTACAGACTGTGAGCTAAATAAATCTTTCCTCTTTCAACTCTGGGTATTTCATCTCAGCAACAGAAAAGTAACTAAGACAGATGGTGTGGAAGAGAAGATAAGGCACATAGTGAGTAAGATAAGCTAAAAATTAAGTTAGATAATTGAGAAAAATCCATGGGGTAAAATAAGGGGGGATGGATGAGGAGGCCTGGCCATAAGGGAAGGTTTTAGATTTAAATATACAGATCACAGAAGTTCTCACTGAGACAGTGACATTTAAATAAATACAAGAAGGAAGTCAAAGGAGGTGAAAGATCGAGCATCATTTTGAAAGGACAACAGAGACAGGAGGAGAATACTAGGAAATGGAGGTTAGAGAGAAGTGAGGGATGCAAGACTGCCTTTTGCCATTGCAAGTAGTTTGGTCTTGAGTGAGATATACCCCAGTGAGGGGTTTGAGTTGAAAAGTGGCTTGATCCAACTTCTGCTTCAATAGGCTCACCTGTGGACTGAGAATGAATGCAGACTGCAGATGCGTTGAGTAAGAGCTGGAGGAGGAAGGCCAGTTAGGAGGCCTCTGTCATAATCCCGGTGAGGAACCAGGGTGGCAGAGGCCGGGCCTGCATCAGTGGAGGTGCCGAGGAGCCCCATGTTTGGTCTGTTTGGATGGTATAATCTGCAAGATTGCTAGTGGGTTGGCTTGGATAAAAGAGAAAGAGAGGGGCTGAGGATGACTGCAAAATTTTTGGTGTAAGCAAGTGGAAAGATGCATTTGCCATCTCCCTAGACAACTTACTCCAGGGGATATTAAGGTTAAGATGCTTATTAGATCATCCAAGAAGACATGCTGAACAGGCAGTTTGGTATAAAAGAATGAAATTTTACAAATATATTTAGCTTGAATTATTGTGCAAGGACTGCCGCAACCAGAGATGGTGGTTTAAACAGCAGAAATGTCTTTTCTCATAGTTCTGGAGGCTGGGAGCCTGAGCTTGAAGCATTAGCAGTCTTGGTTTCTTCTAAGACCACGCCCTCGGGCTGTAGATGACCATCTTCTCACCGGTCTCTTCACAGAGTCCTCTTTCTGCGTGTCTGTCTATATCCTGATTGCCTTTTATGAAGACACTACTCATCTTGGATTTGGCCCACCCTAACGATCAAATGTTAACTTTCCTCTTCAGTCCCTACATGCAGTCGTATTCTGAGGTCATGGAGATTAAGTCTTCAATTTCCGAGTTTTGGAAATGCACAGTTTAGCTTATAACATAGCTCACAGGTGGTTGGCAAGGCCACTTGATAGACTGAGATTGTTAAGGGAATCTATTTGAATAACAAGAAAGACCAGATCCAGGGTCTGAAACTTCAGGCAGTCCACCCTTGAGAATTCAGGTAGAACTGAAGGAACCAACTAAGAAAACTTAAAAAGGGCAACTAGTAAGGTGGAAGGAAAACCAGGAGAGGAAAGGGGGTATTCTGAAACAGAGTAAAGAAAGTATTTCAAGGTAGAGCGATTGGTCAGCTGCAGCAAGGGCTGCAGAAAAATCAGGAAAGATGAATATTGAGAATAGACCATTTAGTACCAAGAGGCTTTGGCAAAACTTGAAAAGAATAGTTTTGGTGCAGTAGGTGTTATGGTTGCAATCCAAATGTTCCCCGAAGTCTCATGCGCTCAGAAACAGGGCCTGGTTGGAAGAGGTGGGTCTCTGGGCTGTGACCTGGAAAGGTGTCGTCTTGTCCCCTGATCCTCCCTGCTCTCTCTGCTTCCTGGCTGCCGTGGGGTAAGCAGCAGTCTTCTGCAAGGCCATTTCTTCCTGGAGCCAGCCAGCCATGGATCGAATATCCGAAACCAGGAGATCTCCTCCTGTAAGAATATCTCTTCCTTTAAGTTGCAGGTGCTGAATCATTTGTCTCACTGATAGGAAGTGACTACCACAGTAGGGGGAATGACTAGATTTTGGACGAGAGCATTTGGTGAATGAAAGGTATCATGGCAAAGATGGGAGGCTGAAGGAAGGACAGACTAGTCGGGATGCTCATGTGCTTAATTTAAGATGCAGTCCTTTTGAGATTTTGGGAGACATCTAACTGGTTAAACATATTTTGCTTTCTAGGGCTCTTGGAACTTTAAAAATAGTTTTTAGGACTTTGCTATACATATTTTGAAGAAAATTAAAACATGAAAGGTAGGTATTTCAGACACTTGGAAATTCTTTTGGTGGTCAGATAAGTGGCCTCAGGCATACTCCACAAGCAATTGTCTCAAAGTTAATTCTTATAAATGAGGCCACACTTCTCCTTGAAAAACACTCATAATGGGTTTGAAATTGACAAAGTCACAGTGATGGTGAAGTATAAAAGAAAACACAATTCTAAGATAAATTTGTGTTGCATTAAAAATGATGGGATTTACTTTCTTGAAAAGCAGATATTTTTCATGTTGGAGAAATATGTTGGAAAATCTGGATATTTGACTGAATTTAGTGTTTCCTCTTCTGTATTTTCATGGTACTTAGAACAAATTACTACCTGAGTATTTATCACACCACACTACAACTTTTTTTTTTTTAATAATTTATCTACCTCATAAAACTGTGAACCTCTTGGTGGAGGTCGTGGATGCTATGAATCTGTCTCTCACCATTTTGTTGTCTAAAATGGTGCTGGGCATATAGTAAGCTCTCAGTAAATGTGTGCTGAATGAATTCAAAGAATGAAGGAGTCTTTTACATTTTCACTGGACAGAGTTTAACTGGATATTGTCAGGTATCTCTTTTTTTAACAGAGGAAGATGGCTGGCTGATTTGGGGGATCTAATGGCCTCCTGGTCCAGCATCACGGGATATGTTTGAATGTGTTTCAGGAAGTAACCGCTTGCCGTTATACCATATACTGTAACCCTCAGGAGCATCCCAGGACTGAGGACTTTTGGAGTACCCTCATGTGCTTTAGGCTATGTGCCTGAGAATGAATTGCGTACCTGATCTGACCTGAATCCAGGGGGAGAACTGGGTTAGGACATTTTCCCCTGAGCAGAGGGAGCATTTGTTGGCAAGCTCACATGAAAATATTCCATTTCTCAAATGATCCCACCTGCAAATGAAATTCATGATTATTTATTATTTGTTGAACACAAGCTATGTACTTAGTGCTATAAGAAACATATATCTAAAAGTACAACCCAAAACAAACCATGGGGGACCACACGGTTCCTGCCTTGGGGCTTAGCAAACCACACCAGGCACAGCGTGCAATTCATATATGACAAGAGGAGAAAAAAGGGGTTGCGTCACGGAAGCATTAAGTGCTTGGGATTAGTTTTTTTCTTATGATTACAAAGGACTTACACAAGACGTTTTGACTGAAAACTGTTACTAGAATGGAAAGTTTTCAGGAGGAATATTTAAAGAGGAAGGAAGTGATGAAATGACAGATCTGATTCTAGGGTGAACTCTGGGATACGAGTGAGTGACTGAACAACGGATTTAGGCAAACTAAAGAAGCTCATATCCATAGACTAATTTTAGATGCTGGTATTTTAATAGATTGCTTAATATTGATCTTCATTGTAGTAATAGACTCGTAAATTCCAATATTCATGGGAATGTGATAAAATAACATGCATATGAAATTAAAATGTAGGCTGAATCTAGAGAAAAAGAATTCCTAAGATTGTGCCAAACTTCAATACATGTTTACTCGATTGAAAAGCAATGACAGAACGTGTGAGAACTTCCAGACATATAGCAGAAGAGTCTGAATAGAAATGCAGAAAGGCTAATGGTTTTCCTCTAAAAACAATAGGGCATTGGAAAGCATTTTCTAAGGAGGTTTGGCTTAGGGCAGCTTAAAGTGAGAAATGTACACCTAACATTGTTTCCAAATACCTAGTTGGGAGGATAGACTTATGCATTGAATCATGCATTTTCCTCATCAGATTTTATAGACTGGAAGCAGGGATTGCACTCAGATTATTTGAACAAGTGTGCAAAAATAACATTACATCTACTTGTTTAAGTTTAGCTGCCTCAATATGTGACATTTCATATTCACTTTCCACCCTCAGGCCTTCACCATTACAAAGCGCTCCCACACTGTCAAGATTTTGACTCCACATCTTTCTCTCTGATGGTATATTTACTGATGAATGCTTTTTCTCCTGACTCATAATGTCCTTGGAGAATGCTGCTTACCTACACCATACCAGACACTGAGCTTCTAGCTCACATTTCTGTGCAATGGACCACTGCCGCTCAGTAGAACCCTCACCCCCAGTGTGGTCACCATGGCTGGATAGTTTAATGCTACTTCCTGAGACCACCCTGTTCTCTTGGACTCTGACCTGTTTTTCTGCCTGCCTTTCTAACTCTGAGTTACCTTTACCAACCGCTTTCTCTTCTCTTCCCCACAGAAGAGAAAGGATACAGGAAAAAGTTTCAGTAGGATAAACTCATAACATCCATCATCATCTGGGCCATGCCTGCTGTACCTTTAAAATCATAATTATTTACTGGCTAGAGAACTTCACACCATTTTTTTTCTTGATCCTTTACTACCATCAAGCTTGTAGCTGTAAGAGTTTCTGTCTTCCACTGTGGGAGACTCTCCCTTTCTTACTAAAATATGGGTGCCTCGGGCTTCCATGATGATATTTTTCCTTCTAATTATCTCTTTCCCATTCACTTTAGAGAGAAAGTTGTTTTCATCTAAACCTACCCATGTTTCAGCTTTGTCTTCCCATTCCAAGGGTTTCCACTTTTCATACTTACTGCACCTCTTTTCAGTGCTTCCAATATTTCTTTTCTCCACTGTATGAGTAAGTGTTTGATCAGAGAGTCAGAACACCTGGGATGTCGTCCCTTCACTGCAGGGTTTTCACTTGAGCAGTGTGGGAGCTGGTTCAGTTACGTGGTCTCCAGGAGGCTCAGTCTTCCTGTCTGAAGCTACAGCTTGAAGCCCATGAGGTAGACAATCAGAAAGGGAAGATGAGAATAAGGTAGGCAGAGCAAGAGGAAACTGGAACACATAAGTACACACTCGAGCCCATGAAGAGAGCTCAAAATATGTGCTGGTTTTCCTTTGGTCAAGCCCTGGGACGTGGGTGCCCTGCAGAAGCCAGAATTAAACATGCTTTTGGCCCAGAGGTCAAAGAAGCAGAGGGAGTGTTTAGGAGAAGGTAGAGAAGGTGTGGGCCTCAACTGGCCTGATGTCATCTAGTGAGGGCTACAAAACAGCTAATGTTCCATACCTGTTATTCATTTCCTGTAAGACTCTCTTTTGTTGGCCACCTTAATCATATATATACTAGAAAGGAAATTTCCCAGCAATGTGACGTTACGAAGCTACCACAATCCACCTTTTGCCTACTTGCGCCCACAGACACCTCCTTAAATTATATTTTAAACTCAATGTGAAGACATTAGCACACTCATGCTTTTGCCTAATATACGACTGTTCTATGTATTTTTTAAGATCATCTGTGTGTCGACAGGTCAAACAGGAGGATTGAGCGGGGTTGTAGTAGGAATGCCTGTCCCTGCATCCTTTCAAGTCCTTGGTGGCACTAATCTCTGTGAACCCGCCAGGGACACGACAGTGACCCTGGTTTGTGATTTCTACAGGTATCAGCAGCTTTAGTAGCTTTTGCTTGTCCTTTCTTATCATCGCAGACCTTATTTTACAGGACAAGGAGCCAGTGTGTGAATTCTGCTCATTGCTGAGCATGTCTATCTAAATGACATATTCTGTATCTGAGAAAAGAACCACAGGGATCTCAGTAACTTCATTAATCATCTCCACCAGTCCCTCTCACTGGTTCACGGCAGGGATATGTGGGGTGTCTAAGAATTTGTGTCCATTCACAGCTGTTGTCTAGTAAATCCCTGGAAATCTGGTTATTTCTCTTTCCCCAGCGCAGAAGTCACACTGGTAAATGGCTTTGGTCTTCTTTGGGGAAGGGGTAGGAGGAAGCTTAGCAATATATATTTTTGGCAGTGTAGCAGTTCCCCCTTCAAGAGAAAGTGGCTCAATTCTGTGATTGACTGAAGGGCTGTAACTGTTTTGGTGCGTGACAGTGAGGTCGGGTTCATTAGACTTAGAGCTCTCCTGCTTGCCCATATCAGGTAAGACTTGAGCAGGTTGTTATTGTTTCACATCTACCTACACTGAAACCAATTGACTAATGTCAAAGATGTTTGTAAGTCAGGCTGTGCTTACCACTGCTGTGCTGCCGCAGATGACCATCCGGGTCATCCCACTCATTTTGCCTTTGGAAATTCAGTGCTGCCCCCAGGCACCTGCCAACAAGGAAACTCATTATTATTTCATTTACAAGCCTCAGTTGGATGGCTGCGTTTCACAGTGTAATTTCTGACTTGTAAGTCTGAAAAGTCACTACAGTATTTGTTTCTCAGAGTCGGAGTGAAGGTCATGTTCTCTGTAACTGCATGAGGTAGGTGGGCAAGTCTTTCACAGTAAATTCATTCTAAGATTTCACTGCCTGAGAGCCCTTGGATACTTCCGCTCTGTCCTCTGTTGCAGATGCCAGTGAATGACACAGCTTGTGGGTCAAATCCATCTTATTTTGTAAATAGTTTTTTATCGATACACAGTCACGTCCATTCATTTACATATTTGCTATATCTGCTTTTATGCGATACTTGCATAGTTGGATAGTTGCAACAGACAATAGAGCCTAAAAAGTAAAAATGAAAGAAATTGAGTTGCCACCTGGATCTTTGGTGAAAGGTTTTCTGACCCCTTCCAAATGATCCTGTAAGTCAATCTCTTGTGTTATACATACATTTTTCTATCA